>OY979702.1:68215222-68495222 GCA_963855925.1 Inga laurina
TGTTCAAACCTTATGCAATAGCAATCAGTGTTCAATGACAGCAGTTAAGTTCCATGGGTCTCAAATCACAATGGAAAAAAATTTATGACAGCAAGGTGGGCTGAAACTACCAAATCACATTCCAATACTCAATGACAGCAAAAAGAATTATAGCAGCAACACCATAAATCAGCAACTGTATCAGCAAAATTTGGGCTCACAAAGTAACAATAACATCAGTAAAATGGTTTCCACAGATAGTAGCAATTGTGACAGCAAACTCAGCAAGATGACAGTAACATGGACATTTCACAAGCAACCTCAAGTGCATTTACAGCAAATTCACAATCGCAGAAAAAGATTCTGCTAAGCTTCCAATATATTTTCATTATCATTCAGATTTGGACAGTTTAATGCAACTTCCAAGCAAGTAAACTCGCAAGATCACTCAAGAAACCTATTTGGATAGGGGTGATAGATTTAATTAATAGTAAAAAACTAAACATGCGACTAATTACCAAAGTCTGAGTATCTTAGTTTTCAAAGCAAATTAGAAATCAATCAGTCCAATTAGCCCCACTTGAAATAAATGCTCAGAGGCTAGCCAGAACAAATAATTCCAGTGGCGAACAATGAATGAGCGATGGCATTGAGATCCGAACATGAATACCTAAAGAAGAAAAGGAAAATGATTCAACGAAGGACAATGGGAGATTTCAACGAACCTTTAAAACAGGGGAGGCTGCCGCTGCGACTGAATGAGCGATGGTGAGTTCGACGGCGAGAACGGCGAAAGTCGATCAGTGGTGAGGCGACGGTGTGAGCGCGGTTGAGGGCGACGAAGATAAAGGGGAAAGGTGAAGGTGATCGGCTGTCCGTGTTTGAGTGAGCGGCAGTGACGATGCAGAGGAGCTGTCGACGGTGTGAAGGGAGGGAAAAAGAGGAGGAGGGAGTGATTATGTGAGAGGGTTAGGTTAAACTGAGGTTATTTCTGTCTTAAAATATTTTAATCAGGGATATTTTGGTCTTCATAATTTTGTAATCCTGGGATTCAAAACACAATACCAGGGGGGAGGTGGCTTTGCAGCAATCCCATATTCGTGGTATTCATAATCCCTGATTACTCATAATCCCTCATACCAAACGATGTAAATTACTCAATCCCTCATCCAATCCCTCTCCCTCCTCTCAAATACCACGTACCAAACAAGGCCTAAGAGTCGTGTTCCTCAAGCAAAGGAATGCCTGTAGATAAATACAATTAGCTTATACAATATATTTATGAGTTAGAAGAGTGCGCTTCGTACAATTAACCTTACCTTTTCTTCATTCCCGTCTCCACTACAATCGTCACTCTTGTCTCCACTATAATCTTTACTCATAAGGTAAGAAGGAAGTTTAAAGTTTTTCATAGAGAACCTTACACACGCACATGCATAAATAAAAATTATAATTTCTTAATATATATATTAAATAGAAATCGTATATATTTTATTAGTTGATATGTATATTTTAATTATTGCTAATAGACGAGTTGTTTCCATTTATTTGTGATGCAACCATCTACCTTTTGTTCATCCCATATACTTATGATGCAGCTATCAGACAAAATCAATTCCTTAAGATTATATGGTCTAAAACCAAGTGGGTGTTTGGATAAACAAAAAAAAAATGCTTTTAGAGAGAAAATCATGGTTTTAGAAATTATTACTCAAACACAAAACAAAAATCAAGAATCCCTTTTTTTCCCTAAAACCATAGTTTTGGGCTCCAAGACCATGGTTGTGGATAAGATGATTTTTTACCCTTTTCTCACCTCTCCTTTTTTAATCCCTCGTTCTCCTACTCTTCCATCGTTCTCCCGCCTTTTTTTACCCTTTTCTCTTTCCTTGTTCTCTTGTCCACCATTTATGCCAACCGGAGATCCTTCGGATTCAGCATGCTCATGAACCAGAGCTCCTATCGTATTCTTGATCTTTTGTGGTGTTCTGACATTCAAGATGCAAAGAATCCCTTCCATTCGTTGATCATGGTTTGATTCATGCAATTAAAAAATGGGAAAATGACTCCTAGGTTCCAAGAATAAGAGATATTAACAGAAAAGTCCCTAGAGACTTTTTTGTGATTATTTTCCAAAGTAAAATGAAAAAGATGCTCTCATTCTAATTGTAACCCTCATTCGTTCAAAATCAAAATCGTTGGACTCGTGCTTCAGAAGCATTTGAAAACATTGCCCTGCTTCTTGCCTTCCGTCACTGCCACTCCGCTCCTAGTCACCGTCCGTCAATGCTCCGCTCCCAATCGCCGTGCGTCGCTGTTGCTCGACTCCCAATCACCATGCGTTGCTGCTACTCCTCTCCCAATCAACGTGCATCGCTGTTGCTCCTCTCCCAGTCGCTGTGCGTCGCTGCTCCACTCTGAGTCGTCGTCCGTCATAAAACTTAATATTTTAATGTTATATGAAATGCTATTTTGTTGTGACAGTACAGTGATGAAGATGCAAAATTAGGTAACAACAGTTGTTTAAAATCATGATGTGTTGTAGTTACAGGGGAGACATGAATTTTGCAAACTATTGCTGGTTGGATAGTCACCTTGTGAAAATAACTCATGCGTTGTGAAAACATACATTAGAACTTGTGAAAACTAGCGTCAGCTGTTGTAAAAATTGTCAACAGGAGTTGTAATCAAATAGGCACAGTAAAGAGTTAAAATCATTGTTAGCTTCTGTAAAAGTGGGAAGGTGTTCAATTTATAAACTCATGGGAAAATTACAATTCACTTGTAAATGTGACTAATGCTCTTGATAAAATAGGTATAATAAGTTGTTAATAACTTGATACATTATGACCAAGTCAGTTGTTCTGACAGCCCCAAGGGGAAATACTGATGCAGTTGTGAGATCTTGCGTTGCAAACAAATGTAGTTTCATCTAGCCATGAGACGAAGTTGTAAAAACGACTCAACATGTTGTTAACATATGCTTAAGAAGTTGTAAATGGACGCTTGACGGGTTGTAAACAAAGCACTTCGCTTACTTAATGTGAGAAAACCTTGTTTCTGTCTAATGTGATGTAGAAGTTGTTAAAAAGACTCAACATGTTGTAAATGGATAATTGACGGGTTGTAAATAAAGCGCTTCACTTACTTAACGTGAGAAAACTTTGTTTCTGTCCAATGTAAGGTAGAATTTGTTAAAAAGACTGAACTTGTTGTAAATGGATGCTTGACGAGTTGTAAACAAAGCACTTCGCTTGCTTAACAACTTCGCGGGCTTTGTTTACAACCCGTCAAGTATCCATTTACAACACGTTGAGTCTTTTTAACAACATCTACCTCACATTGGACAGAAGCAAGACTTTCTCACGTTAAGTAAGCGAAGCGCTTTATTTACAACCCGTCAAGCTTCCATTTACAACATGTTGAGTCTTTTTAATAACTTCTACCTCACATTTGATAGAAACAAGATTTTCTTATGTTAAGTAAGTGAAGTTCTTTGTTTACAACCCGTCAAGCGTCCATTTACAACTTCTTAAGATTATGTTAACAAAATGTAAAGTCGTTTTTACAACTTCGTCTCATGGCTGGATGAAACTACATTTGTTCGCAATGCAAGATCTCATAACGGCATCAGTATTTTCCGTTGGGGCTGTCAGAACAGATGACTTGGTTATAATGTATCAAGTTATTAACAACTTGTTATGCCTAATTTATCAAGTGTATTAGTCACATTTACAAGTGAATTGTAATTCTCCCATGAGTTTATAAATTGCACACTTTCCCACTTTCACAGAAACTAACCATGATTTTAACTCGTTACTGTGCCTATTTGATTACAACTCCTGTCGACAATTTTCACAACAGTTGACGCCAGTTTTCACAAGTTCTAATGTATGTTTTCACAACATCATTAGTTATTTTCACAAGGTGATTGTCTAACCAGCAATGGTCTGCAAAATTCATGTCTCTCCTGTAATTACAACACATCATGATTTTAAAAAACTGCTGGTACCTAATTTTGCAACTTCATCACTGTACTATCACAACCGAATAACATATCATATAACATTAAAATATTAAGTTGTATGATGGTCGGCGACTCCGAGCGGAGTAGCGACGCATAGCGACTAGGAGAGGAGCAGCAACGACGTAAGGCGACTGGGAGCAGAGCATCAACGGATGTCGGAGCGGCAGCGACGGAAGACGAGAAGCAAGGGTAAGGTTTTCAAATGCTTCTGAAGCATGAGTCTGACGACTTTGATTTTGAATGAAGGAGGGTTACAATTAGAATGGTGGCATATTTGCTATTTTATTTTGGAAAATAATCATAGAAAAGCCCTAAAGGACTGTTCTGATATTTGACTTTTCTCTAGAACTTTTTTGTTATCCCTTGTTTTTGGGATCTGAGAGTGATTTTCCCTAAAAAAAAGTAAAAAAATTATCACTCTTTGTTTCTGGAACCACTCAATTCTGAGGTACGATTTTCTTGTGGATTCGATAGATTTTTTTTGGATAAAAGAATCGATAGATTTTTAATCTGTATCCAAAGAACAGTTCATCAGATTGTAATTGAATATAAGCGATATCTCCTATGTTTCCACTGTACGTGAACATGATAAAATTGGTTTTGTTCTTGTTCTGAGCTCTTTCTGATTTCCCATTTGATGCGAAGGTATAAAATATACCTTTTCCACTTGAGAAAGGACAAATTCAATGTCACTGCACGGGAAATATATCTATTTCTGATCATCAATCACACGTGGATAAATTTATTTTATTTTTGGTATTTATTATAAAATTTAATGTTAAAAATATTTAAAATATAATCTTATCCTTTATATGTAATTATTACAAAAATTAATGTCTTTTTTAATAATTTAACAATGAAAAAGTGATTCTAATAATAATACCTAAATATGATCACTTTGTCAAAATCACTTTTTTTTTTTTTTTTCAAAATCTATTATCTAAAATCACTTTTATCATTTTTACTTCAAAAATTAATCCAAACACTCTCCAAATGATAAAGAAGTTAATGGATATCGGTGCCAAGAAATACATCGGAGCTTCAATGGAAGGGTCTTTAGGACTCCAAAAAATTTCACATTAAGAAATATGAGTAGTCTAAAATTCCTTATGCATGAAAAAGCTTCAACCCTTGGTGTTTTCCTCTGTGAGTGATTTTCCAGATCCAAGACTATTGCTTCAACATTAGGAAATGCCTACGAACAAACACATTTTACATAAAAATGATACAAAGTGAGATTACGTACTTCAATTTTAGGACATCATATATTAATCTTTCAACTAGCAAAAAAATGTAATAAACACTTAAAGATGTGATTTTGCATAACAGCATATATATCATCAAAATCCCATAATCTACCCCACTTCTCTGGTTCAGAAGGGGATTTTTGCTGAACAATTTCTTTTCCCATTTCTTACAGTAAACCATGCATTTGTATTTTTTGATCTATAATGGCCATGAGTGAGTTTTCAATCAAAAGTTGCACAACATACTTCGCTGGCTTGGCCTTAAGAAATAAAAGAGCACTATCCAAAATTCCTTTGACAAAATTAATCTCCTTCGCTATAAAAAAACATGCAATGTCTAGAAACGCTTCCCGGCCAAAGAGATCCAATTCAAGAAAGCTTCTCCTGAGGACTTTAATTACCATAAAGCTAGCGACCCTTTTGAATTCAACCAATGCTGTGCTCCATTCAGAGGATCTTCTATTGTATAAGAATGAGCCCACTTTTACAATTGCTAGTGGAAGGCAGTTGGCGTATTCGAGTGCCCTATTTATTAGCTGAGAAAACGTTCAAAGATCTAAAACTAAGGTTGAGTTTAATAATCTCTACTATACCCTTCGTTAATCCTTTATCATTTTGTTCGAAACTTGGTATTATTTCAGTAAGTAATTTCTTCCTCTATATTTCTCTTTCTTGACCTTGTCTTCATCTTCTTCCTTCTACTTTTTCTCTTGTCGAGTTTGGCCGTCCAGCTATTAAAAAGCCGCTTTGGTTCCCGGCTTAATAGCGGTTCCCGGCTCAAATGCTGGCTACGAGCGGTTCAAAAAGGCTGAACTCTTAAAGCGGCCAAATCCATCGAAACGAATCAGCAAACACTTCGGCCGGTCAGACTGTCCAGTCCGATTCGGGCCTTCAAACGTTGATTAGCTCCTCATCATAGCCTCTTGCAGGAAAATCATATCTGAAGGCTTTTCTACAAAATAATTGAATGGATTCGTCCTTGTTCAATATTTTAACCCTATAAATATGATGCTTCTCAAACATTTTAAGAACTAATTCATTTCTTGTTATTATGATGATTCTACTCCCTCTACCTAACAAGCTATTATTTATATTCCAGATTAATAGTGGAAGTAGCTTTTTGGAAATCTCAGCACCATCGAGAACTAGGAGAATATTGTTATCATATACTCTTATTATCACCTTTCTCGTATGAAATTCAGATTCATTGACAATGAAATGAGAAGCATCAAAATGGTATGAGATCCTATCATACAGAACTCTGGCAAGGGTTGTCTTCCGTATCCCACCCATGCAACAAATGCCCACAACTCGAATTTCATCATTTGAACCCAAATCAAGAAGCTCTTCTACTTCTCTCACTCTAGATTGCATCCCTACAAGGTCAGCATCAATATAAACTAATTGATGACGGACCTTTTTCTTGACATCTCTAACAATGTCATCAATGACTTGTGGACATGGGCTGAAGTTAAAACAAAAGTGAAAAATTAATCATTTATTCAACATGATTTATTAATTGATCCAGAAAAAAAATCATCACTAAATTTACTCACTCGGATGGTACAATCCAGCGAGAGAGTTTGGCCGCTTGTCTCATCGCTAACTTCCAGCTGTGTACCTTGCGTAGATTTGCTGTGAACCTTTTTTCATGTTGAGCAAAAGCTTTTTCAAAAGAATTACTCTGGTTTTGTACCTCAGATGGAACAACATCATAGAAAATTGGGATAAAAAATGTATCGCGGTTCATGAATGCGCACAACGATCTCAGAGAGTTCCTCAAGGCACCATATAGAAGTAGCATAATTTTTTGAGAAGACAACAAGGGAAATGTTGGATTGTTGAATTGCTTTGAGATAGTGATGTGGAAGAAAGATGGATTCATCTGGGTCAAGATTCTTGTCATACAAAAAGGTGTTTAGATCGTCAGTTTCAAGGGGAGCCCAAAGCCTATCTGTGAATCTGCAAGTTTCATCATCTCCGTTGAAACTTAAGTAAACATGGATGGGCCTTGACGATGATGAGGATCCGCTAATGAAACTCTCCATGTGTCCATAAACTTGAAGCCTTGATGATCAGCTGACTTTCTCAATTCGCTGAGTCGTTGCTGATCTTCTAATGGCTCCGCCAATGAAAGAGACCATAATAGAATAAGAACCCCAAAATGAAAACAAGGGAGGATCGTTAAGGTGGAAATTTCTTGGAGCTTTCCCCTGAAAGAGATATGAACTAGGCTTTCTAATTTCAACGCACCTACCACTTATGCCTTACGTTTCTTATTTTTAATTTTTCAGATTACCTCAGCTTACACAAACAGCCATCGTCTTTTAGTTTATTATCCGGCCTGGCCTAATCAATTCCTCTTGAGTATGCGGCTTCAAACTTGATGTCAAATTAGTGCAGAAATACTGATGCCACAAAGCGCATCATAGTTTGTGAGAAAGTCCATGAAGGATTGTAGGCACAACCTACTCTATTAACTTGGCTCATGAGGGAATTCTTGTCGAATAATGAGATTCTTGAGCCAAACATAATCAAGGATTGAATGGAAAATGGGCATAGGTTTTGGAGAAGACTAAACGTCCCATGATTCATCAATTGCTTCCAGAAGGTGAAGTGGAAGGGATTCCCCTGTTTTGTTCTTGATATATTTAAGTAATTTGAGTAAGGAAATGAAGCTCCAATAATTCCATGTTAGATGGCCAAAAGTAACCACTTTCGGGGGAGAGAAAGAGTGGCGTTGGGAAATAAAATGGGAGCAAAACTGAGCAAAGCAGAGTGTTGTGGCTTGGACAGAATAACAACATGCTAATACTAAAAATGCCAGAATAACGCCATGTTATGATCTTGTTTTTAAATATAAAAAATATTTTTTTTATTCGTCAATCTTTTTCTAATTTATCTCTATTGATATTTCTTTAATAATAATTAAAGGGAAAATAAAAGGAAAGAATTAATGAAGATAATTAGGATATTTTAAAAAGTTATGTTATATTAACTAATTTAACTAACTTCCTTAATTTAATCAAATTAGGTGGATAATGATGAAAGTGTAGAAGTGTTTTGTTCTTTGTTTATAAAAGAATTATTTCATATAGTTTTTTAAGGACTTGAACATGAGCTTAACGATGTAAGCTTTACTGATGTGACATTGACACAGTTAAATAAGTTAACTTGGACTGCTGGTTAGAATTGATGTGAATTACG
Source organism: Inga laurina (assembly GCA_963855925.1). NCBI lineage: Eukaryota > Viridiplantae > Streptophyta > Magnoliopsida > Fabales > Fabaceae > Inga > Inga laurina. The sequence goes on from OY979702.1 coordinate 68,223,683, forward strand.
TGTAGGATTAAAATCAAAACTCATTAAAAATATATAAATTAAAACTAAAATTCATTAAAAATATATGGATATAGAGTAAGTTTAACCGTTTAAAAAAAACAAGGGGTAGTGTAAATGAGTGATAGAGGATGAATAAAATTGAATTTCACACACCCAGTAGGACCTATATTCGGATTAGTTTTTGGAGAATAGCTTTTACGATTTATGAGATAAGCATGTGAGAGAAGTTTTATCTCGATTTACGGAAAAAGACTTATGAAACTGTGGTTTTGGTTTTAGAAAACTCACAGGGAATAAAATCGATCATGAAATTAAATGTTGGAAATCATTTTTTATTGTTGAAAATTGATTTCCCAACTCAAAATTGATTTTATCAATCTAAATCAATTTTTTCCTTCTATCACATGTTTAAGAGGAAAATTTCACTGCGCTCCCACAACCCCACGGTAAATATTTAATATCAAAGAGTCCCAACATTTTTTGAAACTTCACTACAACCTATAATTAAACTAAAATTAAGTTTTTTTTTTTTTTTGCTGAAAAGACATTTATGCCATTATCTTATATATGAGGGAGATAATCATATAAATTCCCACATGTGTATTGTACATATACATATTTGACTTGTAAATTCCTATTGTATCTTGAAAATAGCATGAATTCTTGTAAATATCTAGGTTCAGGAACCCGGACTGGACCGGTCAGTCCGGCCCAAAAATCGGCGAACCGGCCAGTGAACCAGTCCGGTTCTCGGTTTGGTCCGAGTCCCAATTTTTTTTATATTTTTCCTTTAGAATTTCATACTATAAGCATAAAATCTTCAATTTCTCACCGGTTTGGTCCCGGTTTGGCTCTGGTTTGGCCCTAGTCTGACCCACTGACCCTTAACCCAGTACCCTGACCGGTTCAATACCTGGTCCGAATTTTAATACCTTGGTAAATATACTCTTTGTCTTGTACATGACTGAGATGATATTGTAATTTCACTTATTTGTTTTGTACATAAGCATATTTGGCTTAGAAATTCTTAGGGGTGTTCAAATCCCGGGACGGGACCGGGAATACCCATTCCCGGTTCCTGTCCCGGGATTTCCCGGGACTGGGATCTCATTCCCGGTCCCGGGAAATTCCTGGGACAACCGGGACCGGGATCGGGATCGGGAATTCCCGGTCTTAATAATATAATTATATTAGTTAAATTTTTTTATAATCTAGTGTTTAAAGTAATTATTTAACACCTAATAAGGTCATAAAAATCACATAAATTGAGTTAGAATTGAAAAATAACATATTATTATCACATTCATCATTTTTGTTATTATCTTTATACATTATATAGTTAGGATTTGTATCACGATATATACAATTTAACTCTAACTAAATATGTGATATACATTTTATCAAATGATAACTTAATTTATGGGGTAAAAAATATAAAAATAAAATAATAACCTATTTTTTAAGGAAAAAAGAAAAAAAACCGGGACCGGGAATTCCCGGGATCACAAGGTGTGATCCCGGTCCCGGTCTCGGCCGGGACTGGAAATTCCCGGGATAAAATATCCGGGACCGGGCCGGGACAACCGGGACCGGGATACTTTGAACACCCCTAGAAATTCTCACATGTATTTTATAAATAATCATATGTAACTTATGGAGTAAGGGCACAATTGTCTTTTCACCCATAAATTTTAATCTTAGTTTAGTCCTAGGGGGTGTAGTGAAATTTCATAAAATTTTGTGGGTTGTTTGATATTAAATGGCTACAGAGGTTTCATATAGGGTTAAATTTCGGATCTCTATATTTTTAACAAATTTTAGTTTTGATTCCTACATTTGATTCTTACATGTTAGTCATAAGTAAGCCATAACAGTTCTAGTCAGTAGTTCACACCAGCCAACCTAACAATTTCAACACCAAATCAATAAAGTTAATACCACTAAGTTTAAATCACAAGTCCTTATGAATTGTAAGGACCAATGTTTTGGAAAACTTAAAGTACAGGAATAAAAAGAAATAAAGTATAAGGACCAAAGCAGATCTCACTAAAATGTAGGGGTGTGCAACTTTTTTCCGTCCCAGTCTTTCCATCCCGATCCTAAGCAAATCGGGACGGAATTTCCTGTCCCGAAAAAAGTTCGGGATTGGAAAAATTTTTTCGGGATCGGGAATGGGACTTCCTGATCCCGACTTTTTCCCGATCCAAAAAATATATATATATATATATATATTGTATAATTTTTTAAAATATTTAAGAAAGCAAAACCAAATGCAAAATAAAATGTGAAAATCCCTAACACTTTCAAGGTATCTATTCTTTTAGTTAATTTAGTTAATTTCATTTACTATTTATTAAATAATTCTAATTTTTTGTTTTTGCCTTTGTGCTTTTTGTAGCTAAATCGACAACTTTAAGCATGTATTGGACTAATTTGGTACAATATGATATTAGATAAATTATATATTTATACTAGACTAAAGAAAATAAAACAAAAAAAATTAATATATGAATTTTTTTAAAAAAAAAGAAATTCGGGATCGGGAAATTCCCGATCCCGATCCCGAACATTTCTCATCCCGTTGGGATGAGAAATTTTCGGGATCGAGAATGATATTTCCTGATTCTGATCTCGATCCCAAACACCCCTACTAGAATGTATAAAGACCTCGAATGAGTTCAACCCTTTTGTGTGTGAGAATGCTTTATTCTTTCTTATCATCATGGTGTTCCGTGTAGAACGACCAAAACGAATAAAGATACTAATCATTCACACGATGTGGCACTTTTAATATAGATGTCTAATGTAAAGTGGGTCTAGTAGTATAAAAAACCACTACATCCTTTTAATTCTCAAGTTTAAATTTTAAAAAAGATATTTGTGTTAGGAGAGACAATCACAAACCCTGAATTGGATACCAGATAATAATATATAAAACAAAATTATGTTTGATGAACGTTTAACATTATTAATTAAATCAAAGATCGATGACATTTTAGCATAGTACAAAAAACCGGATCGGACCGACAGGTTCGACCGGTTGAACCGGGAACCGGTCCCTGGTTCGGTCCGGTTTGGTTAGTAAACCGGTCAGACCGGTTGAACCGGTTAGAACCAGTTAAAACCAGTAAAACCGGTGGTCAAACCAGTTGACCCGGTTTATTTCCTTTTTTTTTTTTTTAAATTTTCCAAATTTTTATTTTGTGTTTTTTGAGGGAAAAATGGAAAGTTGAAGACTAAAATGAAGAGAAAAATAGATAAAGAAAGAACAAATCTAAAAAAATGAAGAAAATAATGAAAAAAATTATTTAAAAAGATATTATAATTATAAGAAATGAGATATCTTTGCATAAGTATAGGTATTATAACTAATATTAATAGATTTTAAACATTTTTTTTCTAAAAATCTTTATTTTTATCTATAGAAGTTTAAAAATATATTAATATATATTATCACTAATAAATTATAATATTTTAATATGACCGGTTCAACTACCGGTTAGACCCCGGTTGACCCATTAACCCTTAAACCTGTGTTGTGACCGGTTCATTACCCGATCCGATTTTTCGTTCCTTACATTTTAGAGAGGGATGATAGTGACGGATTTTGTCCGTTGCTAATCCCTTGTTATATTAATATCTGATTTTAGAGAGGCATAGTAAGATGTGTGGGAGTGGGAATCTTTGGCGTAGATATTTCAGAGCTTTGGAGAGCGTGAGCATGTTATAGCGACTGAAGTATCTATATGCGACGAGTTAGTGTGTGTTTGGTTGGGCTTATATTTAGACAATAAGTCTTTATTATGCAAGCCGAGATAAAACTCTTCTCACATACTTATCTCGTATACTGTGAATCACGATTTATAAGCACTTATTACCCAAAAATAAGCTATTCCAAACAAACACTTAGTTTTAGAAAAGACTACTTGTGTGTTTGGTTGGGCTTAAAATAGCCAAATAAGCCTGAAAAAAAAATGTGTTACAAATGGTAGTGTTTGGGTGGGCTTTTTTAAATTGGGTTTGAGGTAAAAATAATCCCATATTGAAAAAGCTACTGGACCAAACTTATCACAAACCCGTTTCACTTTTTATTACCGTTGTATTTACTTTCTCACCTACTATTTTAAATTTTTCACTCTCTCTTTTCCCTGCAAAGATGCTCGACTCCTGCTGCAAACGAATCTTTTCACATGCTCTGCTTCAGTTGCCTGAGCCTGTCGCTGGTCTTCGTGTCCCTCTCGTCGGCAGCGAGGGTTGGTTAGCCGATGAACCTGTGTAGTCCGTCTTCCCTCTCTAGGTGTCTCCGTCGTCTTCCCCCTCCTCGCTCGGTTTTCCGTCTGTGACAGATTCGATCCCAGGTCCGTCCGTGTCGTCAACTGCATTGTAGTCTCGGAGGCCACTCGTTGAATCTGAAGGGTGTCTCCATCTTCATGCGTGCTGAGCCGCCTTGGATTTGTGCTTTAACCGAGTGCTTTGCCGTCTCCAATTTGTGCTTGAAGCTCAACATGCCGTTCTTCTTCATCTGCGATCGACGCTTCAACCACGAGCAACTAATTTAGAAAAATTCTTTTTTCTCTATTAATGATAAATTTCAGTTTTATTACTTTTAAATGTATAATTTAGAAAAATTATAAGAAATGCTTGAATATAATTTTAATAAAAACATCTTCAAAAAAAAGAAGAAGAAGAAAAATGCAGAACCAATTTAATGCGGACTGAGCTGGAATAATTAACAAGCAACATAAGTGTTCCAAGATACCAAAAGAATTCAGGTAAAAAAAGATATCAAAAGAATTTATCATTAAATTATTATTTAGGTGAAAAAAGAAATCAAATGAAGAAGAAAGGGTTGTTATTTGTAAAGGTGAAAATTTCTTGAAGCTTGCCTTGAAACTGTGGGATATGAAGAAGGGTTTCTAGAGTTGATGTGACCGAGAACTCCAAATGTCAAGTGTCCTATATAAGTTGGTATTTATAAATGAAAAAAATCCCAAGTTATTCCAAAAAAAAAAAGGGGTCACGTAAGGCTTCTATCAAGTGAGATATAGAGAGATAGATGTATATAGTTTTACTCTTATAAGCAGAGAGAGTTGGTTTCAAGAGTTGATCTTCTGACCTTTTAAGTTATATGTGAATAATCTTAATGTCACTCAGAAACTCATCCTCTAATTTAGTCTCATAATTTGTCCAGAATTAATTATAGTTCCATCTTTTTTTTTGAAGAATGGATAAATGGATCCTTATAATACAAGGGTCGAATTATTTAATTATGTGAAAAAATTAGTTGCCTAAATCTAGAGCGGGGAATTCGGGCCGAGCCCGTCAGGTCGGCCCGTTTAGGCCCGAGCCCGTCAAGGGCCGGGCCTATAATTTAGAGGCTGAAAATGGAAGCGGGCCTAATAGGGCCGGCCCTGTAAGGCCAGCCCTGAAGCCCTGCGGGCCAGCCCTTTTAGGCCCGTTTAATATTTTTTTAAAATAAATTAATAAATATAATATCATTATATCAAATTATTAATATGAGAGACACCTAAATTCCTAATAGAGTATTAATAACAGGCAAACACTTATTAATTGGTTTGATTTATTTTATTTTCTACAATATTTTATTCATTTAAACTTAAAAAAAAAAGACTAATTTGGACATTAGATGATTATTTTAACTAAAAATTTATGAGTTTTAAAAATAATGTATACCAATTTAAAGCAAAATAATAAATAAATTGTAAAACTTTAAAAAAAAATTTTGAATTAAAATGAGTTTAAGCCCGTTTAGGCCCGAGCCTGTGAAGGGTCAGCCCTGTAGGGCCGCGGGCTTAAAAAATATGGTACTTTTTAGGAAACGGGCCAGCCCATTTAGGCCCGAGTCCGTGAAGGGCCGGCCCTGTAGGACCGGACCGACCCCGTTTTCCCAGCTCTACCTAAATCACTCTATTTTGTTTAATGTTATCACTCTATCCTCGCTGAATATTGTATGAGTGGCAAATGACAGGACGTGATAGAGACCACCGAAAGACAAGCGCATTATATAATTAATTTGGAATATTTAAATAAGAAAGATACCACCAAAGCTGAACATGATTTGTATTGAGGAACAAGCTAAGCCAACGTTTCTAATGGACGGCATCATGATTGAAGCACAAAATAAGTCAAGCATTATAAATTGGGATGTTATGAAATAAACAACAACAACAACAACAACAACTCAACTTTATTGAGGCTATCACATATGTTAGAACTAAAGTCTTGGGTCTATGTTTGATCACTTACTATCAATATTAGATTTAGATTATCGGTTCCTTCTATTCTTAATTTAAAACATATTTACTTAATTCAATTATATTAAGAAAATTAGTTAAGTTAGTTAATATTACATTATTTTTTGAAACATTCTAATTACCTTCCTCTCTCGATCTCTTTCTTACTTAACTACTGATGAGGAATTATCTATTGATGAAGGAGCATTAAAAAAGTAAATAAAAAAAGATTGATAAATATATGAAATAAGTTTTACAGTTAGGATTGAAATAACCTTTTTAATTTGGTCCTACGTTAAGGACCGAAGGGAATATTTCATGTCGTGAATTTTTCTGGAACCCTCTATACTCTGTCAAACAAGTTACTATATATATGGATCATGGCGTGTTATGTTATCCTTTTAATTACTTGCTTGCCAATGAGTTTTGAGTCTGTTGTGATTTGTTAATATGGAAATTTCTTGGAGCTTGCTCCTGAAAGAGATACGAACAAGTCCTTCTAATTTCTACGCACCCCAACATATCACTTACCACTCACTTATGGCTGTCAATTCCTTCTTCACCCAATTTCATTCTTGTCCTTTTACCTTACATTACTGCTTGTGTTCAAGTTTAATGACATAGTTTTCAATTTCTATTTTTCCCCTTATTTTAGTTTTTGAGATCGTCTTAACTTACCAATTGATCAACAATTATACTAATAAAGGTGCCTATAGTTTGCTTATGAAGACTCAAGGGACAAACATGATCAAAGAAGATTGTGGGTGTGAATGTGATTCCCCTGTTTCGTTCTTCTAATCATCTTGGCTTAAGTTGACGCTTCCATGATGATATATTTATCATTTATATACAATCAGTGTAAAATAAATGAAGCTACAATAATGTATGTTTTAGAATTTAGATAGCCAAAAATAATCACTTTCGGGTACATCCCTCGGGTCAATCGGAGCAAAACAGAGCCATGCAGAGTGTTATGGCTTGGACAGACCGACAGAACAATGATATGTATTTTTTTGGGTGAACCGGAACAAGGATATGTAATGCATCAAGAGTTAACATAATTATTAGGCCTATAAGAAATCAACGGATGCGATTAACTAGATAAAACTGAAGATTCAATCCTCATTGATTTTATATTATATGACCATTTGTTATATTATGTAATATAAACCGAGCTCTTGTTAAAAGGAGCTCTATTCAATACGAAATCCTATTCTTAATGCATAGTATGGAATGAATTGACATGCAAATTTATTAGTATTGATGACCCATGGTTTTTACTATTTCCCACGTTAATAAATTTGGTGTCTCCCGTTGCAGTTATGTTATTTAATTGCTGTTATATACTAATTATTCCTAAGAGATTCTTATAAGTAATCATGAGAATTTATTTTTCCTACATAAAAGTCATTGGTTGTGTTTTTTCTCATCAATATAGAGCAAGAGATGATGAAAGAATAAATTCATGATTATATTAATAAATGATATTGAATTACTGAATCCTAAGTATGCTTATATATATTTTGTTTACATAGCTCCTGTCTCTTGCGGGAAAATGGTTGCTCAATGATTAATAAATTAAATTGCAATACCGAATATTAAGCATACTTATTTCTTCTTCTTCTTTTTTTTTTATACATATACTTATTTCTTCTTTGATATGCATAGTTGTTACATAAAAACATACTAGTACTAGTAAAATATCGGTTCTTATTTTAGTATCCTTAAATCTTTTGATTCTAATATCAAATTATTTCGATGTTCTGGTCCTCAAATATCATTGTCCTTGAATAATACATGTATTAAAATTGTAGGAAGCAACATTTCTCATAAAACAAATGTATTAAAATTGTTTAGTGAATGGGAAGTCGTGAGTTCAATGTTACTTGTAAATTCAAGTCATTTTGCTTTAACCTCTAATTTAAAAAAAAAATGCTAATGCTCATTAAAAAGTACTTAAAAAATAAAAATACAAATAAGATGTAGAACTTTTTTGTCCACAACACCATTTCTCATCCTAATAAATTTATTTTTTGTTGCAATTCCCCAACATAGAGTTGCCAATTGAGGGTTATTACTTATTAGTGTCATATATTTGTGTAAAGCCATCATTACGGTGGATGCTTGTCTTGACATTGAATAATGAGTAAGCTTATAAATAGCATGTTTGGTAACATATATCCCTGTCAAAGCATAGTTTTGGTAGAAACAAATATGGAGGGAGTTGAGAAAGGAGGAGGAGAAGCATGAAAAACAAAAAGAATTAATAAATGATACATTAGCTTCTATCAGTATCATATCAGAAACTCAAATAGACTTTTGACTATATATAGCTTCTAATCTCACCAGAGAAAATGATTATATTGCTGAATGTTTCTTTTCATGTTTGGATTTTCACCAAGCTCCTCATCAGAAGGGGGAAAGTTCAGACAGGTGGCAAGCTCCTCATCAAAAGGGGGAAAGTTCAGACAGGTGGCAAGCTTGGAGCAACAAGCCAAATTTAGGATTTTTAGAGAGGGCAATGAAAATAATCTATTGGGAATACTAACAAGATTAGTACACTTCCTCAGGTTCAAACATTGGATATTCCATAAATAATAAGCAATGGAAAGATGAAGGTGTGATAATTTAATGCATCCCTCAAGATCTAGCCTCTTAAGTCTTGGTAATGTTCCAAAATGTGGTATGTTGGTTAAATCTTTGGAGCCACTAAGATTCATGTTCGTCAAGCAAGGGAATTCCTGTAAAATATAAAGACAATTAGCTTATACAATGTCTTCAAGTTAAGAAGGTCTCACACACAATATCGCACAATTAACATTACCCTTGTTGGCCTCCAATTGCCTTGATCCCAGCGTTGATGCAAGTAGTTGATCTCCTCTAATGTTAACTGAAAACCAGGTAAATAGGAAGGTTAAAGTTTTTGCTAGAGAACTTTACACACAAACACAACATGCATGAATAAAATAAAAATATATAATTCCTCAATATATAATAAATAGATATAGTATATATTTTATTAGTTGATATACATATTTTGACTATTGCTTATAGATGAGTCCATTTCATTTACTTGTGATGGAATTATCATCTACCTTTTTTTCACCCCATATACTTGTGATGGAATTATCATCTACCTTTTCTTCACCCCATATACTTGTGAGGCAACTGTCAGCCAAAATCAATTCCTTAAGATTATATGGCATAAAACCAAACGGCAAAGAAGTGAAGGGATATTGGTGCCATGAAATATATCGTAGACTAAGTGGAAGACCTTCTAAGACTCCAGAAAATTCCACATTACGAAATATGAGTAGTCTAAGATTCTTCATGAATGCTAAAGCTTCAACCCTCAGTGTTTTCCCTTGTGAATGATCTTCTGGGTCCAAGACTATTGCTTCAACATTAGGATACTCCTGTGAATAAACACAATTTATATTAAATTGATACAAAGTGGGATTACTTCAATTTTAGGACATTATGTATTAATGTTTCAACTAAACAAAAAAAGTTATAAAAGCTTACTGTGACATTTTGCAGAACAGCATATATATCATCAAAATCCCATAATCTAGTCCACTTCCCTGGCTCAGAAGGGGATTTTTGCCGAACAATTTCTTTTCCCATTTCTTGCAGTAAACCATGCATTTGTACTTTTTTATCTATGACGGCCATGAGTGATTTTCGAATCAAAACTTGCACAACACAATTCCCTGATTTGCGTTCATCAGTATTCAAAATCTCTTCTACAAAAGTAATCTCCTTCCCTGTAAAAAAGCATGCAATGTCTAAAAATGCTTCCCTGCAAAAGGTGTCCAGTTCACGAAAACTTCTTTTGAGGACCTTCATGACCACAAAGCTAGCAAACTTTTTGAATTCAACCAATGCTGTGCTCCATTCAGAGGATCTTCTATTATAAAAGAATGAGCCCAATTTTACAATTGCTAGTGGAAGGCCGCTAGCATATTCGAGTGCCCTATTTATTACCTCTTCATCATAACCTCTTACTGGAAAATCACATCTCAAAGCTTTCCGAAAAAATAATTGAAGAGCTTCATCTCTACTCAATAATTTCACCCTATAAATATATGCATCAAGCATCTCAAACTCCTCAAGGACTCCTTCATCTGTGGTTGTTATGATGATTCTGCTCCCACCACCTAACAAGCTGTCATCGATAGTCTGGATTAATGGTTTTAGATTTTGGTAACTAACAAGATCATCAAGAACTAATAGAATATTCTTGCCATGTACCATCCCCGTGCTCGTATGAAATTCTGATAGGTTAAGTAGGAAATAGGAAGCATCAAATTGGTGAGAGATCCTGTCATATACAACTCTGGCAAGGGTTGTTTTCCCTATCCCACCCATGCCACAGATGCCTACAACTCGAACCTCATTATGTGAACCCAAATCAAGAAGCTCTTCTACTTCTCTCACTCTAGATTGCATTCCTACTAGGTCTGCATCAACATAACATAATTGATGACGGACTTTTTTCTTGACCTCTCTAACAATGTCATCAATAACTTGTGGACATGGGCTGAAGTAAATTAAAAGCCAAAAACAAAAGCACCAACTTAATCACTTATTCAGTGAACAGAAAAGCTGTCGTAAAAAAAATGATAGAGAAAAAAGCATGACAAAAATTTACTCACTCGTATGGAACATCCCAACCAGAGAGATTGGCAACTCGTTTTATAGCTAGCCTCCAGCTGTGAACCTTGCGTAAATTTGTTGTGAACCTGTGTTCATGTTCAGCGAAAGCTTTTTCAAAAGAATTACTCTGGTTTTGCACCTCTGATGGATCAACATCATAGAAAATTGGGATAACAATGTATCGCGGTTCATGAATGCGCTCAGCAATCTCAGAGAGCTCCTCAAGGCACCACACCGAAGAAGCATAATTTTTGGAGAAGACAATCATGAAAATGTTGGATTGTTGAATTGCTTTGACAAAGTGGCGTGGAAGAAAGATGGAATCACCTGGATCAAGCTTCTTGTCATCACAAAAGGTGTTCAAATCGTCAGTTTCAAGAGCAGCCCACAGCCTATCCGTGAATTTGCAAGTTTCATCGTCTCCTTTGAAACTGAGATACACATGAATCGGCCTCAATAATGAGCTGCTGCTGCTGAAACTCTCCATGGGCAAAACCTTTCAGTCTTAATGATCCATCAGCTGCTGAAACTTATTGATTGCAGTTTGTCACTGAGTCACTTTCCAGTCACTCGGTTGAGGCGAAGTTTGGGAGCTCCGTCAATGGCTCTGCGAATGAATATGTTGTGATGAGACACCGTGTGCAAGAAGTGAAAAATTAAGCTTTTGCAATTGAGTGAGCAGAATGAATCATCATAACAACGTGAAATGTCTAAAATTGAAACCCCTAAGTCACTATCAAGGCGATAGAGGATAATGGTATTACAGAGAGAGCTCGCCATAACATTCAATAATAAAGTAAGGGAAAGAGACAAAAGAAGTGGTAGAGGAGAGAGAGAGAGAGGTGTCTGAAACAAACATGATTATTAAATTAAATGTATTGGGGATACTTTTAAATATAAGATATAATTAATTTTTTTAAAAAATATTGATGAAATTAAATAAATTATTTAATTATATCATATATTATACATAATTAAATTTTATATCCGTTTATAAGTTAAATAAAATAGTTAGAAGAAAAAAATTATAAATATAAATATTTTAAAATAATTTTATTAATTTTATTAATATTTTTTAAAAAATCAACTCTAACTTATGTTTATAACTCTCCCTAATATTTAGAATAAATGATTCCAATTTTATTTCTTAGTACCAAATACACTTAAATAGACTTTTGTCGGCATAGCTTTCGTCTCTTGCAAGGTGATAATTGTTGAATACTTTTTCTTCCACCAAGCTCCACAAAATGACAAAATGCAAAAGCATTAAAAATAATTAAAGTACATCACTTTATCTTGTCTAAAAATTTTACATGCTCTTAGCATATGACAGAGACCAGCCCACTTCAACCAATCAAGTGAATTATATAAGTTGGAATTTCTAAATTTTTTTAAAAAAAATACCAGCAAAAGCCGACTGTATGATTCGTTACTATTCAATATTCCCGGACACCACGTTATTAAAAATAACAAATGAATCTGAAGGGAGTTGAGAAAGGAAGAGAGGAGAGGCATGAAATACAAAAAAAAAATTAATGAATATAATGATACAACATTTCTGAGTACCAAATACTCAACAAATAGTGCACTTGCATAGATTTATGCCTTTATCACTTCTGTCCCCTTGAAGAAAATGATAGCTGAATGGTTCTTCGAAAAGCTTGGACAATTAGGAAACTTGGAGCAACCAGCTAAATTTAGAATTTCTAAAAAGGGTAGCGAGAATAACTGATTGGGAATACTGGCAAGACTAGCACAATTTTTTTCAAATTTAAAACTTTTGAGATACGAAACCTGAGCAATGGATGGATGAAGTTGAGATAATTCAACGCATCCTTGAAGATCTACCCCTCAAATCTTGGAAATCCTTTGAAATCTGGAAACTTTGTTAAATCTTTGGAGCCACTAAGATTCATGTTTCTTAAGCGAGGAAATTGCTAGGGAGAAAGACAATTAGCTACATCCTCGTGTGCTTCGTCTGAGTAGGGTGATTCCTGAACATGAAATTATGCAAGAAGGAAGGTTAAAGGTTTTCATAGAAAACCTCGCACACAAACACTTGACACATATATACTTTATGCATGAACAAAGAATTTTGATTATTGCTTATAAGCGAGAGCCATTTTCATTTACTTGTGATGTAATTATAGGCGCATACCTTTTCTTTATCCCATACACTTATGATGCAGTTATGAGGAGCCATTTCTTCATCTCATATACTTGTGGTACAGCTATCAGCCAAAATCAATTCCCTCAGTTTATATGGTGTGTAAAACTTGACGGCATAGGAGTGAAAGGATAGTACTGCCTTGAAATATATTTGATTCTCCATGCAAGATGCTTTAGGACTTCAAAAAATTTAATGTTACGAAATGAGTAGGCTAAGACATTTCATGCGTGATAATCCCTTTGACCTTTGATGTGCTTCCTTTTGAATCTTCTAGCTCCAAGACTTTTGCTTTAACTTTTACAAATAGCCTGAGAATAACACATTTATTAAAAAATAATGCATAGAGGGATTACTTCAATTTTCGTACATTATATTTTGATGTTTCAACAAAACAAAAATTGTTATAAAAACTTACTGTGTCGTTTTGCATAGCACCATAAATATCAACAAAATCCTATAATCTACCCCGCTCTTCTGGCTTAGAAGGGAATTGATGCCGAACAATTTCTCTTCCCATTGCTTGCAATAAACAATGCATTTGTATTCTTAGATCTATAATGGCTAAGAGTGATATTTCAATAAAAAACTTGCATATTGTATCTATTAGAAGAAAATGTAGGAGTACTATAAAAAATTCCTTCTACAAATTTAATCTCCTTCCCTATAAAAAAGCATGCCATGTCTAAAAATATTTCCTTGCAAATGAGACTCAGTTCATCAAAACTCCTTTTGAGGATCTTCATTATCACAGAATTAGCGACTTTTTTGAATTCAACCAAGGCACTGGTCCATTCAGAAGCTTTTCTATTATATAAGAATTGGCTCAGCACTACAATTGCTAAAGGAAGGCCACAAGCATGTCAAATTGGAGTATTTTGCTCCTCATAACCTCTCATTGCACCCAAATCAAGAAGCTCTTCTACTTCTTTCACTCGAGATTTCATCCCTACCAGATCTACATCAACGTAAACTAATTCACACATTTTTCTCTTGACCTTTATTATGATGTCATTAATAACTAGTGGCTCTAACCTGAACAAAGGAAAAATAAAAGCACCAATTTACTCACCTAGTCAACACATTGTATTGCTGAATGATGATCAACAGTTACTTGAACATCTCTATAATTTTCCTATTGATGAGACTAGAAAGTTATGATGAAGAAAAAAGCAAGAGTAAATTACTCACTTGGATAGTACGTCCCAACCAGAGAGATTGGCCACGTGTCTTATTGCTAACCTCCTCCAGTGTACATTGCATAGATTTGTGTGAGCCTTTGTTCATGTTCAGCAAAAGCTTTTTCAACAGAATTACTCTGATTTTGCGCCTCTGGTGGATCCACATCATAGAAAACTGGGATAATGAAAATAATATAAAAAACGAGTTGCTTAATGGTTTAAAACAATTATTCTATGTGAACTGGATTAGTTGATTCATCAATACCATAGTCCTAAAAAACTTTAAAGTTTGAACAGGATCTTCCCACCTTTCAGTTGGTAGTAAGCATGATGCTCAATACAAAAATTTGCAAGCAAGAAAATTTTTTTCCACACCCTAAATGGGGAGTGTTTATGAATTATAAATTCCACCTCAGCAGAGTCACTGTGAACATTGACTTCAGTGTAACCTTGATCTCAACATGGCTTCAAACCATCTAAAACAGCAACAAAAACAGTCTCAATTGTCAAATTCAAGATAATATGCATAATACCAAAATGATATTGTGTTTTTTTTTTTTTTGGCTAAATTTCAACACAAACTTCTACTCTTAGTGCATAGTATGGAACAAATTGACCCTTGGTATGTAATTTGAAGTGTATAACAGATGAAAAAGAAGTTGCACATGTTAAGAAATGATGTTCATTTAGTGCGGCTTCTCCTATATTGCCATGTACAAACAAAGGAATTTCAAATAAGAAAGTACATATATTTGAGTCTACAAATGCAGGGGAAAAGAAGACAAATAAGTGTATGATTTGAAATTTGAAGAGGAGATACTTGATGAACAACTAGACATACAGTATGAAAACTGACACACTTGTGAAAATGAGATTGTTGCTTCAAGTTAGTAAATCATCATCAATATGAACACAGGCGATGTGAGAAATCATTGCTCAATCTTTGCCTCTCTGCTTTTGGAGAAGTATGACTATTCAAATCCCATCCCATTCCACCAACGTCCCATGATTCATTCATCAATTGCTTTCAGAAGGTCGAATAGGAGTGATTCCCGTTTCCTTCTTCTCATCAACCCCCTGTTGATGCATTTGAGAGTTTGTCTAGTTATATTAAATAAGTGTAAAAGAAATGAAGCTACAAAATAATGCATGTTTTTGTGTAGGAAAATAGTGGCATTGGGTGATTCAGAGGAAAACAGAGTGTTGTGTCTCGGACAGAATAAACAACATGCTGAGACTAAAATAAAAGGCCAGTATAAGCAACACCAACACTTGCAATATAAGAAATTTCTATCCTACCTTTCAATTGGTAGTAAGCATGATGATCATTACAAAAGTCTGCAAGCAAGAAATTTCTTTCTATGAACATTGACTTCAGTGTAACCTTGGTCTCAACATGGCTTCAAACCTTCTACAACTAAAACAGCATTAAAAACTGTCTCAATTGTCAGATTCAAAGATAATAAACATAATAGTAAAATGGTATTATTTCTTTTCGCTAAATTTCAACGCAAAGTTCTACTCTTAGTGCATAGTATGGAACGAATTGATGCTTGGTATGAAACTTGAAGTGTATAACAGATGAAAAACAAATTGCACATGTTAAGAAATGATATATTCATTTCGTGCAGCTTCTCCTATATTGCCATGTACAAACAAAGGAATTTCAAATAAGCAAGTAAATATATAAATCTACAAATGCAGCGGAAAAGAGGACAAATTAGTTTATGATTTGAAATTTGAACAGGAGATACCAGATGAACAACCAGACATACAGTATGAAAACTAAGGGGCTCTTGAATGAGATTTCTGCTTCAATTCATTATATCATCATCAATCTGAACACAGGCGATGTGAGAAATCTTTGCCCAATCTTTGCCTCTCTGCTTTTGGAGCTGCCTCTTGAGCAAGGAGCAGCCCTTAATTCGGAGAGTAGAAAGAGAACTTGGTAGACCCTCCTTTGGAAAGTGTTGGAGCTTAGGACAATCGTCAAGTCCTAAGAAGTTCAGATTGCACAAGTTGAGAAGAACTTTGTGTTGCAGCCGTCTCATATTTGAACAGTTAGAGAGGGTAAGGGAAGTAAGAGTTGATGGCAATAGTCCATCTTCAGGAAGAGACTCATCATCTACGTCTCCGAGCCACAAGTCTTGTAGAGAAGTATGACTATTCAAATCCCATGCCATTCGAGAGGCTGTGAGTTTTGGGCATTTAGAGACTTTAAGATCTTTCAGATATGATGGCAAACCTCCGTCAGGAAATGACTCCATTTTTGGGCAGTTTTCTATGAATAGACCTTTGAGGGAGGGAAAGAGGCTGTGCATACGCTCTGGCAGTGAACTTAAATTATCCATTTCATCGATTGAAAAAAATTCTAGTTTGGGGGCTGAAAACCCTCCTTGAGGAAAAAACACAAAATTAGGACACCTCCACATATCCAATTGTGTAAGAGAGGATTGGTGTCCCACTGAAACAGATATCGTTTCAAGATTACTACAGTCAAACAGCCATAACACCTGAAGCTTAGGGAATAAATCTAGTGGAAAAGACTTGAGAGAGTCACATTTTCCTCTTATAACCATTTTAATAATGAAGTTATGACAGTGGCTAAATGTCAATGGGAATTCCAAGTGGGGACAATCAGAAAAGTTCAACTCTTCAAGGAAGGAATTGGCAATTGTATGCTCTATTTTTTCAACTGATAAGATTTCTGTGAAGCACCCAGAAATTTTAAGAACTTTCAGGGTTGATGGAAGACAATCCAATTTCACCTTTCCACAATGACTTAGAACAAACTCAAGAGGAGATGGAGCCCTTGGAATTGAAGCCACAAGATTCTCGCAATTTTTAATAACAAGCTTCCTTAGAGAAGGAAGTTGTGGAGGAAGGCGCTCTTTTAGTTTTGGACAGTCTTCCATATTCAACTCTTGAAGATGTGGGAAAGCACCTGGCAGATTTTCACATTTCCACTCCTCCCAATTCTTCATATATCCAAACCTCAAGATTTCTAGGGATGTAGTGTTAGAGCTATTTCCATGAAATTCTTCACCAATAGCCACTATACTATCAAACCCTATAATTGATAGTGACTTGAGTGATGGAAGGAAGTCTAGTGATGGCAAGGATGAACAATATTTGCAATGGCTCAGCTTCAAGGATACTATTTTGAACAATAAATGATCTGCAAACCAGTTTGGAAACCTAACACCACCATAGTTTCTAATTGATAGCTTTTTCAAGTTCTCATGTGGCTGGAGCTTCTCTAGCACGTCCCTGTCATTTGGTGATTCATCACTGTTCGTACTCCATTCCAATGTTAACTTCTCAAGGTCAGTCTTTCCTTTCAAATTGACCACTAAAGCATCCATGGGATTAATTACATTCTGCAAATTTAAGATGGAAAGGGATCCGCAAAGATTAAGTTCTTTTAATTGTTTGATATTGGTCTCTCTACTTTTGCCCACAATAAATGATGACAACATTTGAAGCTTTGTCAATTTACCCAATTGCTTTGGCATCTCCATCACCTTAGTTTGACGAAAATCAAGATGGCGCAGATTCACAAGTTTATGCAAATCAGTGGGTAACCCTTCCAAACAATCACATCCCCACAACTTTAATGTTTGTAAATGATAAAGCTGACATATTGAATTCGGCAATTTCTTTATTCGAGTTCCTGATAAGTCTAAAAAACGCAGACATTTGAGATTTCCTATTGAATCAGGCAACTCAACTATGCAACAATAATCAGACAGAGATAAGACCCTCATGCAACTAAATGTGGATAGTACATGTATAAGTTTATGAGACATCATTCGAACATATTGTTCTCCATTTGTCGATCTATCACCCTGCATGGACAGAGGCAAGAATGTGCGTAATCTAGTAGCTTGCCATATGATCTCAAACCGTTTTGACGTTTCATAAAAATCTCTTAAATATGAAACATCACGGGTCATTTTTGTCAAATTATTTGCTTCATCTACCTCCAACCTATGACAAAATTTTCCATATTCGTCTTTTGCCAAATCATTAACAAGGTCATGCATGGCAAAGCGCATTTCATCCCCAATTGATCTATGAAAAAGTGACCTCGACAATAGATCATGAAAGAATTGCTCTCCTACTTCCCTTGCATCTCTGCTTGGATGAGCACATGGCAGAAAATTTTCAGCCATCCACAATCGAATTAAAAGCTCCTTGCCAAAATCGTAATCTTTGGGAAATATGGAGCAATAAGCAAAACATCTCTTAAGAAGAGAGGGAAGGTAGTGATAGCTCAATCTTAAAGCAGGGAGAATATGGCTCTTCTCCTCCCATATCTCACTTTTCAAAATGTCATTCCATTGCTCATTGGATAATTTTGTGTGCAAGAGACCCCCAATGGCTTTTAATGCTAAAGGCAAGCCTTTGCACCTTTTAATAATTTTTCTACCTATTTCTTCAAAGTCAGAGTTCGAATGAGGAGCATCTTCATTGCGGAATGCATGTCTCCTAAACAATGACCAACTATCTTCTTCTAATAAGGGCTTCAAAGGAAGTATTTTAGTTGAATGCATGGTTGAAACAACAGTTCTACTTCGGGTGGTAAGAAGAATTTTGCTTCCTGGAGCTCCATAATTGAAAGGTGATTGCAAGGCCTCCCATAGCATATAATCTTCATTCCACACATCGTCTAGAACGAGGAAAAATCGTTTCTGGGTCAACAACTGCTTCAGTTTAATTTGAAGCATATTCAGATCATCTGTATCATCCTTAGACGTAGTAATTGACTCAACAATTGTTCTTGTTACCCTCAGGACATCAAATTTATCAGAAACACACACCCAAACTTTTAAGTCAAATTCACCCTTCACCCTCCCATCATTGTAGACAAGCTGGGCAAGAGTACTTTTACCCAACCCACCCATACCCACAATAGAAATGACAGATAGTTGATTGTCATCCTTGCCTGATAACAACCATTCGATGATTGTTTCTCTGTCATTATCTCTGCCGTAGGTTCCAGCTTCATCCACCAAAGATGTCGTTGGCAATCTGTTTGATACTGAACTTCCAATCACTTCAGCACCATTACTACGTTCTTTCAATCTTAACACATCCTTTTGAGATGCAAGATATTCCAGATTTTCAAGGACTTTTTTCATCCTTGATTCAATTTCCTTATCAAATGAACTAATAGAAGCACCGAAGAAATTCCGTACCTTGCCAACAGCACTGGATTTTTTCTCCAGTTCGGCTTCCACCTTGCGCTTGCACATTTCGTAATCAATCTGATCCAACACGTCCTCAGCATCGTACACCGCATCCTTGACCATATCAATCCAGTCCTTCACATTTTGATTAGCGATCTGCCTCTGCTCTGCATCATCAACCACAGTGTCAATGGTTTTCAGCATGAAGTTTAACTTATCCAGCAACTTCTCGTTCAATTTTCGTTTTTTGAAGAAATCCAGAACATCGGGAGAAGCCAGCCTGTCAAATGCCACCTGAAGAAAAGCAGAGAGAAAAGCGCCACCAACCAACGCTCCTGCCATGGATGGAGAAACTTTGAGTTTTTGCAGAAAAGGATTAACCAAACGAAGGAGATAATCGCAAAGCGAACAAGAGAGATGAAAGTGCACAGCTGGGCAAGTAGTGTAGTATAATGAGAATTAGGCAGGCATGTTTTGAAAATATCCGCCTCTTGTGATGTCACGACGAAGACTCTTCAAGTTTTAAATAACATTCTTATTTTAAGAGTGAATGTCTGAATTATTTTGAAAATATCTCCCTCTCGTGATGTCACAATGATGGCTGAGTTTTTGAAGATCATTTAGGTGAAAATTTCACTAATGGTGTGTTTGGTTTGAGAGGATGGGCAGGAGTAAGAGGGAAGGAGGGGGGTGGAAATTATAATTTTGGGTTTAAGAAACCCAAAATTTACTCTTTCATTTTTTTAAATTTTAAATTTCGGTTTAAAATTTACCCTCTCATTCCTTTTAAATTTTGGATTCCAGTCCAAAATTTAAATACCTTTAACCTAAAAAGATAATTTAACCTCTCATTTCCTCCCCTTCCCTCAAACCCTAAGCTTTGTAGTCAGAAATTTCTGAAACTTTATCGTATGGTCAAAATAAAATTAATTTTTGTAAGTGAAAAAATAGCAATGTTCTTCTTTTATTTTTTAAGAAGAGTATTTATAAGATAAATAAGAGTATTTACTTGATAAATAAAGAGATTTATAAGATAATTAAAGGGATTTGAAAGAACCTAAAGAAATTAAAAATATTTTAAAAATTTACAAGACAAATATGAAAATCCATAAAACAAAATTAGTATTATAAGATAAATAAAGCGATTTGAAAAAATATAGGGAATTAATTTCATTTTGACTATGAGATGTAATAAAGTTTTAAAAAATTTAATGATTGAAAGAAATTAATTTGCATGTGGAGCTGATCGAAATTTTCCCATCTTTTAATGGTTCTGCGAATGAAAGATACCAATAAAATAATAAGTACCCTAAAATGAAAGATATCGGGTATGTTTGGTTGAGCGATTGGATAAGTGACTTATTTTTGCTTAGACTTATGGAATCTGAAAATTGGAAAAAAGTAAGATTGGGTAAAATGATGAGTGTTTGGTTGAGCGATTGGATAAGTAACTTAAAGTAACTTATGTAAAAGTGAAAGATGTTTGGTTTGGCTTTTGCATAAGTAGCTTTTGTTTTATTTAAGAGAAAAATTTTGAAAAAAGTATGAAAAATGAAAAAATGAAGGACTAACTATGGAAAATGAATTCATTGACAACTTAATTACCAAATGGGACCTGGGAAGATGCATTTGTTAAAGTGACATTCTTGGTGATAAATTGATCCAAACCATCCAATGGCGACAGTGTTACCACAAGGCATATACTCAGACATTTTCATGCTGCTAACCCATCTAGATAACAGTTATTTGCACACTCTTCACTCGCAAATCTTTCTTTTGTTCGGGGACATTAATTGGGTCCGATAATCTGGATCTTCCAACCGGTAGGTACCTTACCAAAAATTACACGACAAATAGCATAAGTTTCAAACGGCAAAGCATTGTAACGTATCAAGTATGCCAATAGTAAACTAAATAATAATATTACAATTAAAATACGAATAAATTACAAATTGTAGAAACATAGTTTTTGATGAAGTTAAATATAACAGAAATAATCAAATCAAAGGTCCCGTACAATTTGGTCCCTGATCGTGTCACGAACATGATTCATTTGGGTTGAGCGAGTCCGAGCATCATTTGTCGACAATGGGTCTTCATCCTGAGTATTATCTAGATGAACAATATTATTATCATTTTCTGCTTCCCTAAAGTCCACATCCGTTTGGGAATTTCTTCTAATGAAATTATGTATAGATATTGTGGCACAGACAATGCGAACTTGGGTTTCGAAGCTATAGTTGCACATATTTTGTAAGATTGCAAACCTATTTTTCCAGACTCCAAAAGTTCGTTCTATTGTGCACCTCAAGCTTGAATGATAAAAATTGAAAGCCTCATTAGGGTTCCGAAACCCACGGTGATTTCTGAATTCTGGGAGGTGATAACGTTCACATCTGTACGGACCAAGATAACCAACCGTTGTTGGGTAGCCGGAATCGACCAAATAATATTTGCCTGAAGGTGTTAAAATAATTGTAAATGTGAGATTAAGTTAAACGTTAAATGTAGACAAAGAAACGTAATTGAAGTGTACAAAAAATTACCTTGTGGTGGATGTGGGAAATTCATGGTTCGATCAGAGACAGCAGAGTGAAAAACACGAGCATCATGTGCTGAACCTTCCCATCCCGCTAACTGGAAGGTGAAGCACATATCCCAATCACAAACAGCCATAACATTCTGTGTGGGATATCCCTTTCTCCCGATAAACACATCTCGTCCCGGTCCAGTTATGACACATTTGATGTGAGTACCATCAATAGCTCCAATGGCATCCTTGAAATATGGATAATATCGATTATCGGCTGCTATTTTTGGATGACATTGACGGAATTCTGGATCGCACGGCCTAATAATTTCGGTTCCAAGCTTAAGGCACGCCTTTAGAACCTTGTGTAGAAGCCTACTTACAGTTTCGCCCGAATGTTTAAATATTTCTTGTACTAGCCTATTTCCTATTCCGTGTCCAATAGTGAGCAAGAACATGGCAACCATTTCTTCAATGCCAGTATTTCTAGATTCTGTTAACCCATGCTCACACAACTTAATGCACAACCTATGAAAAACATGTTTTTCCATTCTAAACATCTGATGACATTGTGAACCATCATTTGTCAACATTTCTTGTACCCAATAGTGGCCTGTTCCCTGACTCGCTCTAGGCTGTCGTCTGCACACATATGGCATTAAGTATTGACAGAGCAACACGCATAAGTGTCCATTTAGTTCCAACTGAGCCTCAAAATTTGAGGCGTCATCACTTTCTTCATCTTCCTCCATCCCCTGCAACCTATTTTGGTTGGTACGATTTGGCATTACTGTACCTGTGATTA
Organism: Inga laurina; assembly: GCA_963855925.1. Classification (NCBI taxonomy): domain Eukaryota; kingdom Viridiplantae; phylum Streptophyta; class Magnoliopsida; order Fabales; family Fabaceae; genus Inga; species Inga laurina. The sequence goes on from OY979702.1 coordinate 68,246,471, forward strand.
TAGTGAAATTGTGGTGTGAGCAGGATGAATAAAAAACATAACATATACTATAAATACCAAAAGGTTTTAAACCGTTCTACACGACGGGTCAATCAATCCGTTTTCAAAACAATAAATAAACATAAGTCATTAGTTCTACAACAACTATCTAGACATAAAATGCAACAACAACTACTCGTCATCTGTGATATAACGCAAATAAGCCATGAGCATGTCAGGGTCTCTCTTCAATGACACAAACGCATCCCGACGTGTCTTGCTTTCCAACGCTCCAATACACCGAACTCCAAAGGCTTTGTCTGCCTTCACCTCGTCAAGCTCGAGTAGATAGTTCACAACCTCGGTCATGCTATTTTCTTGAGGTGCCGTTAAAGCCGTTGCACGATCCATAGTCACATTAGCAATGACACTGACGGCATCAGCTATTTGCTTTGCGGCCGGAATTTTCTGTTTTTTGCTTTTGCTACGCCCTTCACCTCTCTTCCTTTTCTGTGAACTTCCGGATGCGCTGGGACCACTGCCTGAGGGCATTGCTGCTTCTAACCCAACGCTTGCCATTTCATCTGTCACTCCTGTACTAAACGCAGGGGTACCACCGAACTGCTCATCCTCGCTGTCCCCAGAGCCTTCCTGTTCATCCATCATGGGTCTGTAAACGTCATCCTCAACTTCGTCATTTGTCTCCTCATGTACGCGAGAGGTTGAGAAAACGCGGTCTCCCATCGCCGAGCCATCTTTGAATATTATTCGTAACTCCCTTTCATTCCTTAGGCAAGCATACCTAAATTTCTTATATGCGGGATGCTCCTACATGCATACAAGTAACAAGAGTCAAAATGAATATTTAACTCAAGTACATTCCAAACAGCGAACTCATTATACTTGTAAAGTGTGCACATAATATTTTTTACCTGTAATTTCTCCTTCCACCAGTCGTTTGATGCAATCACATTGTTCGTCACAAGGTCTCTACCCACACCGGTCTCTCTGATTAAACAATCCCATATCCTCAACTCTTTCTTTAAGATATCTAACCTATTTTTAAATTGTTTCTTCCCATACAGTTTCCCAGTCTTTTCAGTGAATGTGGAAATAATATTCTTCCATCCTGTTGGTGTAAATAACTGCCCTTTGCGTTCTTTTTTGTATATCTGGTCTACGCATGCGTTGATAAATATGTCTGTTGATTCTAAATCCCACACAGCTTTTGTCTCCATATTGCTATAGCACAAAGGTCACACATAACACACAAGGCAACCAAATTATTCGATATACAGTTTATTTAGAGCTTGTAGAATTTTGCTAATCCTCACTAACACACATAACACACAGAATTCCTTGTGGCAGAAAATCCTAAATAATTCTTATCCAATCAAATTAATCCCTCCCACCTTCGTTTAAATAATAGTCACTAAACAAATTAACTGGCATAACTATACCCATAACCATTAGTAATCAATAATCTAGCAATGCTCAAACCTCTTGAGCTTCCTAACTCAATAAACCACAACAGAATATTATGTTCGATGATATTGTATATTTCCAAGATTGATATGAACATCATCTTCCTATGATTCTCTATAATAAAGACAAACCAAAGGGTTATGAAGAAGAAGGCACTCTGCACGAAAGAATTTTACAAAAGGAGGAAACTTCAGGCATCATTTAAAAGATTGGAACAAAATCTTATTATCACTCAAAGGAACCCACTAAAGGGAATGTTGCTGTTCAACTTAACAGAATAGAATGTGATTCTCCCTTTTATTTTGTTTTTTTCATTTTAAGTGAATTATAAAATGATGGGCCAAAATTCATTATATATTTAGCCAACAAATTCATACTCATTCTTTTTTTAAAAAAATGCACGTTAAGGATAGAAAGCACGACCTTTTATATAACAGTACAAGTTTGTAAAGTTGCAAATCCAGTGTAATTTAAACAGCGATCTTTTTATAAATATTAGTTACATGTACGAATTGTAAAATATGAACAGCATCAAACCTAACAAGTCCTCAAGCTTTCATCATAACACATAAAACCATTGAAAGTCTTTACCTTCAAGCTTCATCACAATCAATTGCTCTGTTTCTTTGGTGGGGAAGAATATGAGTTCTTTTAGCGGGAAAATGATGTGGAATGCACTATAATAAACAACTTCTTTTTGTTTATTTGTTCCTAACATCACTCTTGCATGTAAATTACTACTAAAAGTTCTCTACAAAGAAACAAAGATACATGAGTATTGAATAAGCAATTCTGAATCATCTCACATGAGAAACATCAACCACAACTGGCACCCTTTCCCTCTCAACGACTCTTCTTAAATTTCTTTCAAATGCACTTATCATTCCCAATTTTCGAAAGAAAATAATGAAAAGGAAAAATATGAAAGTTAATGGATCAAATAATACCATGTCCTAGGAGAAAATCTCAAAATCAGATAAGTTTATCATTTCACTTTAACTAATTCAAGATGGAATATTCAATACCTTAACATGATGCAGTTGGCTGGAACGAGTAAGATAACATATGATGCTAAACCCAAATCATAAAAGAGAACGCCAAGTAATTAATTATAACAATTAGTGTTAAAACAGGAAAAGAAGCTTTAAAAGGAGGGCTCTCTGTTTTTTGATAAAGTCGGATCATTTCCAAATGGCGAAAGCAAGCATACAGCACCAGCACTAGCAATTAACTTGTCTCTCTTACCCTATAACACTAAAACTTTTTGGACCACAGTTTTATTGCCATCAAGTGTGCTTCTCACACAATTCTTTTTACAAAGAATATAAACTGAATTCCCTCGGCTATTAACTTGTCTCTCTATCTGAGACTCTTCCATTCTAAATAGAGGAAAACAAGCAAACACAACCATATGTCGATGTACCCAGACCAGAGGAAAAAAAAGGAAGAACACAACCACAGAAACTCAACGTCAACCGAAGACAACGAAGCACACAACATTATCACACACACCGCAGAGCAAAGGTAACCGAAAAGCAGAGCAAAGGTAATATCTCTTCAACATAGACAAAGGCAGAGATTTCAAACCTCACCAGCCTCACAATGCGCACAGATAACCACGAATGAGCAGATCTACCACCACACCACCTTCAACCGTATAATGCTAATCCGGATCGCGCCGCCGAAGCTCACCAGCTCCAACCGTTGCAGACCCAAACTCACCCAAATCCGGTTTCAAACACACAGATCTGCCACCGTTTGGTTTCCACCGGCCTCGACCCAACTCCGTCGGACTCCAAGCCACCACCGTTTACCTCTAGCCCAATGGCCACTGAGACCGAACAGCGCTTTGACGGCCACCGCCGACCACAACCGGACAACGAAACACGGAGATGGAGAGAACAATGGTGGCCACCCGCTCGATTCCCTGCCTGCCGAGGGTAGATCGCGAGTGTGAGGAACTGAGGATGAAGCGATGAAGCAAAGCGCAAGAAGAAACAGCAAATGTCGAGTGAGAGGAGACGAGAAGTAGGGGAGAGAGAGGTTAATAATTAGGTCGGAATATTAATGATAAATAACGGTCCTTACCTATATCCTATCAAATACCCACAACGGTCTAAAAAAAGCAACACTCCGATGCTTATTCAAAAATTGCTTAAAAGCAACCTAACCACTATTTCTCAATCGGCCAACCAAACCATAAAACTTAAAAATTTAAGTCAAAAGTTTACTTATTTAAGTTAAGCAGGTGAAAAAAGTCGAAACAAACACACACATCAATGGCGGACTGTTAAGGTAGAAATTTCTTGCAGCTTTCCCTGAAAGAGATGCGAAAAAGAATTTCTAATTTGTACGCATCAGTATTATAAAATGCGGACTGAATCAATCCGGTCTACTTTTTTTAATATAAAAATCATTTTTAAATTTTTTTAGAATTTTATATTAATAATTTTAAAATTCTCACTTTTTCGCTGGTTTGGTCCTGAGTTAGCTCTGGTTTCACTCCAATATGATCCACTAGCCATTGATCTAGTACCCTAGCCAATTCAGTGATCAATGCGGGTTTAATAATCTTGGTACACACCTATACCAAACAACTATAATTTTCCTTATTCTATTTAAAAGATATTAAATATGATTTGTGTTTAGATTTACGATAGTAAAAGTGACTTTTTTTTTTTCAGAAAGCCAGACTTTTGAGCTTTTTCTTAAAAGTTACTTTTAAAAAAAAATTTAATTATCAAAACACTAATCTAAACACCTTAATTTTCAAAACGCTAATACCACCATGCTTCTTCAAAGGAAAAGTCATGTTTGGGATGCCAGAACATCATCCAAACAGGCTGTAAGACTGACAAAACTTTTTGTTTTCTTTTTTGTATTTTCTTCGAATTTGATTGGTCTTTGATCAGTGTGGAAATTCCTTTGAAAACTCCTCCTCCACCTTCCTGCTATCACTGACCCAGCAAGTTCCCGGGAAATTTCCACCGTACGGGTTTATGTGATGGAAAAGCGAACACACTTGCATAGAAATTACAAACCCTCGTTCATATCTCTTTCAAGGCAAGCTCCCAAAAATTTGTCCCTTACAGCAACGAAACAAGTCCCCTTCTCTGCAATTTCATCCACGATTCCACAATAATCCTTTACTGTCATATTTTAAAGGATGGAAAGCTTCTATATGGTCTCATATACTATATACGGCACGCTCAAATTTAATTTTTAATTATGAATTGTCTAATTATGTAAATAAGTCAGTCAGCTTCTTTTTTTTTTTTTTTTTGTTGAAAAAAACAGCTAATTTTTTGGGTATAATTTTCTTATTATGCACTGAAAAATGCTTATCCTCAATTGCTGTTTTAACTTTTTCCAGCATTATTATATTAGGAAGATTTCCTTGTAATTGCATTAGTGTACACTGCGAGTGGTTGATGAACACAATGTCTAATTATGTTGCAAAGTTTGTAATGCATTCATGTTTTCATCTGAATTGAGTACATCTAATTACATGCTCTTTGAATTGAAGAAGGGTTTAATTGTTGGGAAAATCCCTATAAAATGCATTGGAAATAGGGAAATCCCATTTCAGTACATTCAAATTCAAAATTCCGGATCAGTCCACTGTCAGTACGGATGAACAGTGCCGGCGCCCTCAAAAGACGATTTTGCCTTTCAGCCCTCATTCTCGTCACTTCGGAAATAACAACACGTGGTTCTTAATTAACAACTCCGGATTCTTGATTAACAACTCTCCTTTCTTGTTTCACAACTTCGTAACAAGACCGGTGTTATTATTGTGAAAGAAAAAAAGATGAAATTGGAGTTGTTAATCAAGAATATAAAGTTGTTAATCAAGAATCCGGAGTTGTTAATTAAGAACCAAGTGTTGTTATTTCCGAAGTGGCGAGAATGAGGGCTGAAGGGCAAAATCGTCTTTTGAGGGCGCCGGCATTGTTCATCCGTACTGACACTGGACTGATCCGGAATTTTGAATTTGAATGTACTGAAATGGGATTTTCCTATTTCCAATGCATTTTATAGGGATTTTCCCTTAATTGTTTTAAAAATTGTGGTTATTAAATCAATTAAGTTAGTATCACTAATTCGTTTAAATAAAAAAATGATAAAAGTGATTTTAGAAAATAATTTTTAAAAAAGTAGAAAAAGTTGGCTTTTAGAAAACCATTTTCCATCCTAAAAGTAAAGTCATGGTTTTCTAGTAAAAAAAAAAGATTGTGAAGAAGAGAGTGTTTGAGTGGCTTAGGCCAATATTACAGTTTTTGGTGGAAAAATTGATCGTGGGAAAAATAAGAATGTTTAGGTTGTTTTTTCCACTAAAATCAAGGTTTCCTCTTCAAAATCATGCATGGTTACTACACTAGTACACTTTGATCATTCTTGTTTTAATTTGCTCAACTTAAGTAAAAATGGGAAATTTAATACCTAATAATCAATTAATTTGATTCTATGTGGAATCAATTTTGATTTATCATAAATAACAACTTTTGTGCCTATCAATTTTGGGAGTTTTATATATTTTAACCAAAAATAGAATGTGCTTGAATATAATTTTAATAAAATATCCTCAACACAAAATTGAACATTCAAAACCATATATTGAAGTGTATTGAGCGGGACTCCTCGCTTATGCTGGGAAAATAATCAATATTGGCACTGAGTGGATAAAAAAAGTACCACTACATTATTAATCTATATCATAATGTGCTTTAACTCAATAAATTTCTGATTAATTATTGTTAATAATAATAAAATTTTTATATATATTTAATTATTTTTACCAGCAACCCTCAATCACTATTATCAAGAGATATATAGAAGAATAAGAGAAAAGGAGAGGTACGTGTGAGAAAGAAACAAGATTAATAAATTAAATGATATAGCATTTTTTAATACCAAATGCACTTTAATAAGTTGTTGTCTCTTTTATCTCTGTCAAGAACATGATTGCTGAATACTTTCTCTTTCACCAAGCTCTTCAAAAGAACAAAACTTAAAATAATATATGCAAGTTTGGAGCAACCAGCTAAATTTATCATTTCTAGAAAGAGTAGGGAAAATAAACCATTGGGAATATTAATAAGATTACTACAACAAGCATGAACAACTCGCAGGAGCAACAACTACACTACATATAAGCACACCTTGACCTTACACTCATTCATAGCTTACGCAACCATCCATTTCAATAAAAATGAACAATAGAGTCACATTACATAAAGACAAATGGCCACAAAAAAATGCACACAACATAACCAATAAAAATAAGCTCTCCACCTAAATTGCAAATACCTTAAAATGATTTCTCTTGCAATATAATTCAAGTTACATTTGTGTTCCTGCAATATTAAGATAACAAACATGTTGATCCATTGAACCAAAGAAAAACTATCTAATAAAACTTTCTTCATCAAGGCATATAAACATTTAAAAATCTGCCTTGTTAACATCTCCATCCATCAAGAAAGACATGACTCTCGGTGAAATATAAGGATTATCTCTGACACTATAGTAGGAACACCAAATAAAAGCGCATCTCACCAAAACTACTAGGTTCAACCACTCTAAGCAAATGCCAGAGTTCAAAAAAGTCAAAATAAATGACATGTGCTCACTTTTAGGTGGGAGATGAAATGCATCAAATGGCATGAAGCCAAAGGAGGCCAAGTTGGTTTGCCCAATTAAGCCGTTATTGTTGTTATGAACAGTAACACATGAGACAGAAATGAAGGAACAAAAAAGAAGCGACTTATTCTCCTATTACTCTTAAAGTTATATTGATTTCTCAAATTTAAGAATTTGAGCGTTAAATGAAAATTAACAGATAGTTACAACTCTCAGCCAGAATCAATTCCCTAAGATAGATGGGTAAAATCTTGACAGCTAGCAAAGAAATGAAAGGATATTATTAGTGCCATGTAATTAATATTTCAGAGGTTGCTTGATAGATGCGTTTAAGACTCCAAAAAACTCAATGAGATATATGTTCTCCTTTCCCTAGCTTTCATAACGCACAAGCTAAGTGCTTTTTTCTTCATCGATTATATATAATTCAACATTTCCACGAATTCATTATTCATTATACCACAAACTCTGGAGGCGATAGACAACATCAGCGAAAAGTTATGTTTAGCTCAACATAGAAGAGTTGGAGGAATTTTAATTAATACTGGGATCTGACTCATCCTGACATTTATATCTTAATCGAGGAGGACTTCTTATGATTGTAGCTGCGATAATCAAATCCCATTCCTTCCAAACTTAATGACAAGAACTTTGACCATGAAGACGACTCTAAATCTGTCAAAACCCATTAGTAAAAACAGAACGATCGACTAAACTCACCACGCAAATAGACTCGTCATCATTTGAGGTTCCAGCCTTACCCCACTTAGCTTGAAAATATATATCCAATACTCCCAATCCGCGTTGAGTTTGTACCCAATTTCCACAACTTGTTCTGGAAAAGTAACCCTTCTTGTCACCCCAGTTTCAAAGTTGTATGATGACATAAAATGATATCTTTTAGTATAATAGGAGTCATCAAAAGATGAGGCAAAGTAAATTGGGAAAATTTCAAAAAAATACGTTTGAAAATAGGAAAGGATAAATCAGTGCAACGAATTTTAGAAATTCCAAGTCAGTTTTGTGTTAGTACGAATGAGAAATCTAAGATTTTGAAATCTCAGTGAAAAGATGAATTTTCCCTTCCCTGTCCTTCTCTTTCAACTTGTAATAACAACAACGATCTCTTTATTAACAACAACACATTCTACATTAACAATTCCGTTTTATTCTTTCACATCTTCATATTTAAAATATGGTGTTGTTAATATAAAATAAGGTGTTGTTAATAAAAAGAGAGGTGTTGTTATTGGTCTTGAAACTTAAATTATGAAGTTGTGAAACCAGAAAGTAGAGTTGTTAATGTAGAATATGATGTTGTTAATATAGAGACCGGTGTTGTTATTGTGAACAAGAAAGTTGAGTTGTTAATGTACACTATGATGCTTTTAATGAAGAGATCGGTGTTGTTATTGTGAAAAAAGCAAATAGAGTAGTTAATGTAGAAGGCGGTGTTGTTAATAAAGAGACCAGTGTTGTTATTCCTAACTGAGAGGGGGGGACACCTGAAGGGAAAATTCGTCTTTTCACTAAGATTTCAAAATCCTAGATTCCTCATATGTACTAACATGGAACTGACCTGAGATTTCTGAAATTCGCTGTACTGATTTGTCCTTTCCTATTTTTAAACGTATTGTTTTTGGAATTTTCCCAAGTAAATATTCCCTTTGTAAAACACATGAGAGTTGTCACACCCTTATCTTATTGTAACTTACAGCGGAATATTAACGCATGGTTCGGTGAACAACACAGGAATATCATAAATATACTGATAATATGTACATAATTACATAATTTCCCTCTAGGGGTTCGTACCTGATAATTTCAAATAATATAGCCACATAAGGCTATTAAGGTGTCTAAACCCATCTCAGTGAAACGGATACATCTTCCCGTCTTCGTTCCACAACTGCAATCTTCTCGTGTAGTTTTCTTTTTTGATCTCCGCATACCTTCTGTATTCACCTGTTTAAATTGTTGATAGGGGAGGGTGAGATTTGAGAGAATCTCAGTAGGAAACAGATACCATAATGCATGCATGATAGATGCTATGTATATAACAAGTTAGCTTTATCTAGATGCATGCCCTCATAATGACATTTCTGCATGCTCAATATTTCATGTAACAAAACTATGGCTATAATAAAACAGAAAGAGTTTCATTTGTTCAAATATGCTCTACACAAGCAAGTAAAGTAATCACATACATCACTGCAAAGCAAAGATATCAATTACATGCAATTAAGGTAAGTTCCCTACCTTAGCCCTCCTTGATCCTTAAGTACGCTCCTCGAACTTTGTGCCTCATAATGCGTGTCGCAGCTTGGCTCTCCACTCGATCCTACAATTCCAAATGTACCATTTAGACACTTCCATAGTGCTTCTGGTGTAATATGAGCCTATCATGAAAATTTACCAAAATGCCTCTATGGACTCGACCTGGCTCAGCCGTACCCGACCTGACTGTACTTTTCCCGAAATTTTGACGTGGCCTGTTTTAACTTATTTTCTCCCAAGGAATCTGTTTCTGACCTCAGTTTTCTCAAATTCCAGCCCAAATTATGAATTTACCCTTGTCAGCCCCTATGTGAGGGTTTTAAGTCTATTTTTGCAATTTCACATTCAGTGGCTTTTTTGAAAAAGTGTTCAACACTAACCACATCTAATTTTTCCTCCTGAACACAATGAAACCATCAATTTCATGAAATTCAGATCCTACCCCTACTTTCCCTCTTGGCCAAAACTTAGAGAAATAAAAGGAAAATTGAGGTTTTTGATTTCTACACTGAAACCTTGCTCCTTTTTACTCTTAATCAGTTAATTAACCATTTAAACACATAATACCCCAAGATTTGAGGAAATTTGGATAGCATAACCTCTTAAGGTTAACACTTCCCAGATTTACAAATCAAAGCAAACAAAGCCACAAATCAACTACAACAACAATCACAACCTTAAATCCAATAAGAAACTCAAGGTTTGATGGCTTACCTTTGGTTCCTCTTCTTCCTTCAATTTTCGCCACCCTCTCCCTCTTGTTCCCTTTGATTTCCTTCTTGCTTTACATGATTTCAAGAAGGAGATGAGGATTAGAAAGAGTTTTCAAGAATTTGAAGGCAAGAATAAGCGATTCCAACTATAACTTACTTTGATTTGCCTAGCTCTTTCTCTCTACTTTTCTTTTGCACTTGACCGACTTGAAATGAAGGAATGAGATGAGAGAGTGTTTTAATAAATAGCCAAGCATTCATTTGGAGCTTAAGTCGGTTTGAGCGTGTGTGTGGTGAGAGAGAGCACTTTAATTGCAAGTCCAAAAGTGAATAGGGATAAGAAGATATGTTGACTAATTTCTCTTTTCTCTCGAACTTTGTTGGCCGACTTTTCCTTAGACAAATGGCGATGAGATCATTTAATTAAATTCTCTCACTCTGTCCCTTACGATTTGAACGTTCAATATGAATAAAATGAAGGAAGCATATTAATTAAATCCTAGTTACTTTTGTATCATAAAAATATTTGAGCTTATCTACATGAACTTAGTGTCATAAAGCCCAATTGGAATCGAAAAAATTCTACCCTCTCTTGGTTACATAAAAATACACCTAAGAGGGTCCTTCAATTAGCCCAAATGGCTTTTTTTCATTGATCTCGTAATTATAAGATTGACATCACAAAAGTTTTCCCATTTTCGGATCTGTGGCAATTCTGGCAGATTTTCTACCCAAACTTTAAAAAATCATAACTAAATTTGTAGACCTTGTATTGGAGTGATTACAAAGGCTATAAAACCCTTATTGAGTTTAGTTTCAAGGAAAAATATGGTCTTTTGCCAATTGGAAGTATAAAATTTCTAGAATTAATTTCTTTGAACGTTGCTCTAGAAACTTTTCAGTTTTTCTGGGCTAACTTCAAAAATTCATAACTCTTTGTATATAGCTTTAAATGATTCATATGACCTATCAATTTAAAGCTTATGATGTATGCTTTCATCCTATAAAATGTCATAGTTGTTGTTCATCATTTGATCAACAAAATGCATTACACAACAACACTACCTCATTGGAAGCAATGAAACAACAAGCACTTACAATTTCAATAAATTCCATTTTTATATACAAATGTCCCATACTCTTTAATTTACTATTTTATTCCCTTTAATACCTTAAAGGTATGAGAAACATTAGGGAATAAATTTGGGACACCTGCTAAACCGGGGCTTAACAGTCTACTTAATTCAGATTTATTCTCAAGCTTCCGATCCCAAAATTCGGGATATTACAAAAGCCATATATCTTACTCCTGTCTTTATTCATAGAGAATCTTACCCTCTTTTTCCACTCACCTTCTTTTGGCATAAAAACTTTGCACACAAATTCCCTTGATGACTCCCCTTGGCGTGAATTTTTGTCAAAATAAATTTATTGAAACTCCTCATCAGTACTATGGTTCCATACAATGGTGAATTCGAGTTGTCCGTAATAATAATATTTGAGAAATAACCATGCTGGACCAACGTGGGTTGACACAAGTAGTAAGAGGCTTGCGTTCTCTTTAGTGCTCTAGTCCTAGGTTCGATCCTTAAGGTGGCGTATATGGAGAAAATCCGTTTGGAAGGGTCACCCCCATCTTGGGCCCAATAGTACCAGAAGGATTAGTCATCGGGCTCGCTCCCATAGATACCCTGACAAAAAAATTGAAATAAGCATGCTGGGTAGCAATGGTTGAGCAAGATTGCGTTGCAGGGTTACATATAAATAATACTTGTTTTGGTCTTCTCATCAGACAAAGTAGCAGTCCATTGCTAGAAGCAAGGATAGTTATTGACCTTTCATCAAGAAATTGAAGAAACTTTGTGGGAATACCAGAAGAAGAAGCAGATGTCTCATTTACAGGTAATTCATATATCTCAGTTTTTTTATGCTTCTGTGTTGTGTAATCTTTATTTCTAAAGAATACTGTTCCTTGAATGAAAAGGGAAGATTCTCATTTTAGACTCATGTTTTGAGCTTGCTTCAATGCAAAATATGTGTTGTTTGTGAAATTGGAAATAGGAAGTTGCAAAGATATTGGAGGGGCTGTTCAAGCTTGTCATGGCTTTCATTCAAGTTTCCAATTAACTCAAAATGGTTTGCTCCTAAACGCTGGTAAGTTTTTCACCTGAAATGCCAGGGAAATTATGTTCATATATATGTCATGTTTCTCTTTTTCTGATACAACATTGCTTCTAAAGCCTGGTCCAGTGTTGGGCTTCCTCTACGAGAATCAAAATGTTAATGATTCCAGTCTGATTAATTCGGGCAAGGTGATGTCATTAGTATTTGAATTTTCACACAGGCACAAGCACGCACATACTAAAAGAGTTAAAAGCTTCATGAATAATATCTACTTAACTTGGCATTCAATTCTTTTCGGGCAAAATGGACGTTGAAAAACATGCGAATGAAAGCTAACATTATAGAGTACAAAATCACGGGATTGAGTGATAAATCTTGTACAAATCAATTGTAAGATTTATATTGTTCAAAATTTGCTCGATATATTTTTAGTTAGTTCCATGTACCACTGATAAGATTTGCTTGGTTCCTATTGTAGATTTTCCTTCAAGCAAGGAAAAGACGCAAATGGTGAAGTGAAGTCAACTGAAATGACAGTTTCTGATCAGATTGCAACATCCTGATTTCCATGCATCAAGGGTACAACAGTGATTACCCAGATATTACATTCTTTCATCATTTTTCACCTCCTGGTTGTTAGGTAGAGGATGATTAAAGACACAAAAATTACCCGCATTGTGTTATCTTTTAGCTAGTCATGCTGTCCACCCATCTTTATTGTTTTTAAAACATTTTATGTTTTGAGATCGATTTTATAGAGTTGATTTCCTTAATATATCTTATTAAATTAAAGACACATTCAAAGAGAGGCAGAACATCAGCCTACTCAGAACCCTTGACAGTTCCCCACCAGCATCCTCATGGCTCTAGGGTGACTGATTTTGGCCAGTCATCAACACCCCTAGCTAGGAGATCTCTCTGGACTTCTTTTCTTTTGTTTTTTTTTTCAGCAAAAGATATAATACTCTTTCTCTGCAACTTTTCCTCTTCATTAATCAAATCAGATATTTGTTTCTTCCTACTAATACCCCTTACATAAATATAAATGTTGATAATGCTCTTCTTTCAGTCTCTAAAAACAGAAGATATGGTAAAGAGCCTATGCTTTGTTCTTCTGGAATTACCATCGACTCTCAATGTACACAAGCCGATGCTCGTGTTCTTCGTCCTCCAGAGCTATGTGTTTCTATATGCTCATTGATAAGTTAGAACGCAAATGCAAAATAGAATTCCATTTCGTAAAATCATATATAATAAATAAAGTAAATCAATAAAAGTTATATGGCTACTAAGTCTACGAGCCATATAGTGTAGTTAGGTTAGTTGAGTCAGTTTGGTAGGAATATCTAGCTGTTACCTTATCTAGTCGACACTTATGTAAGAAGGGAACCATCAGTCGTATGCTTATGCTTAGAATCTGAATAGTGCTGTGAATTTCAGTCCCCCCGTTCTTCTCTCATTCTTCTTGTTGACTGTAGCGCCTAGATTGTCACGCAACTTAGTAGATTCTCCAGTTAGTGGCAGCGCCTGCAAATGACAAAGTTGATTTGAGTCGTGCTCAAAAACACTGTCCTTAATAGCTATTTTACAACTACTGGCAGATAAGAAGCAATACTCCCCAGGATTAAACAAACTCTTCCTGCAAACAGGGTGAACACAACTACGGAAGATAATAGAACTCAGAAGGTATGAAAATATATTAGAGGAGGAAGAGAGGTGCTCGAGAGTTCAAGAGCAAAAGTGTGTGGAGAACCTCTAACTCAAATCACCTTTATAGGCAATCACTTAGTGTACCGTATGTTGAGCACATTATCACGTCAAATGTGATTAAATCCAAGGTTTTAAAAGCAGTAATGAAGGCATTTACTTGGCAATTTTAAACGTTGGATATCAAACACATTAAAACCCATTAAAGACTTTGAACATATTTGTTTGAAGCCATCAAAGCATTTTAAAAACCATTATGGCATATCAAAGGTAATAAAATTTGTCCACAAATCTGTCAATACGTTTGTAAACTCCAACATCCAATTTTCACAATAAAAGCTAGTTAATAGCATTTTTGGGTAAGATCATTAATTTTAAAAAATTCAATTTCAGATTTTCTCAAGATACTTTTGTAAACAAATGTGCTCAACCCGTGTTTAACTCCCTCATAAGGGGTGGGGTGAAACCGCCAAATTTTAACTATGTTTACCTCTTATGGCCCTTTGTTGTGCGAGTTCACTTCTCCTCTTGGACCCCCCTACAATCCCCAGCGGAAGTTTCGTATGACACTCCCACTCATTATCTCCCACACTACTTTCTCTCTCTCATCTTCTCTACCCCATCCTTCTCTCTTCTACACCACATCATCTCATTCATTCATACTTATCAACACTTATCCTTTGAATCTACACATTTTTCTTCTGGCTTTGAGACACTAGTGATAGTACCAATATGTTGCTACATGTAACTTATGGCTGGGAATGGGCCCATCATTCCCAAAGGTGGGAAGTGGAATTTCAACTACAAGGTTTGGCCATCGTATTTTTACTTTAAATTCTGATTTAGCCATATTCAAAATAGTTGGCCTCACAGAATAATCATTTGTGTTAGAAATTTTTTCACCCTATTAAGATCGATGATCTTTGGACTTCAGCCAACTTCTCACCTAGTTGTAACACTACATTCCTTACCCAAGGCCTGCGGAAATGTGCATGACTAAAGGGGATGGTGGGTTTTTCATTGTGCCGTTTGAAAGTTCAATTTGAAATTTCATATGCATCTTACTCCTCTTTTCTTTTCCCCTTTCTGGTAGGACCTGAAGGACCCGCTTAGAGTGTGGACTGAATCAAAACAAATGCATCATAAGCTAGTCAAAGAGAGGTTGATGAGATGTATAAAAAAGTAATGAGGAGGATGCTTAAGAAACCATTGTTCCTATTGCGCATTCTTCCAGATAAGCAATCTGATATTTATGGTATTCATGTTTACCTAGGTTCTATTTGTTACGCACTTAGGTTTGAGACTCATACAGGCATTCAATACACTCAAATTTTTAACTCTTTAATTACTATACTATGAAGGTCCTTGGAAAAAATTGAATCTTACAGCAGATGGGATAGCGGGAGGGCTTGTTACTTAATGTATTACCTCAACAAAAATGGATGATAGTTACTTTCACAGTCTTTTAATGAAGATAGGTAACATTGAAAAAAAAAAACGTTTCTTAATTTGAGTCTCTTATTTAAATTGATGTGCACTCCTCTCATAGTTGTATATCATTCTAATATAACTGCTTGATATATTCTGATTTTATCATAATATTTAATATCATATTTAGAGATTTTATCATTAATTTTTGGGCTAAATAACATTTATTATGATTAAATTGAATTAAAGATGATTGTGTGAAAATAAATCTTAAAAGGATATATTTGTTATAATTTTGTAATTGCTTTTTAAAATTTGAATTTTGAATAAAGATATTACAAGATATTGATCTGAATTGTATGTCATATTGGAAAAGGAGGAGCTGAGGGACTAAAAAGTAAAGATGTATAAGGATTGAAACAGAAAATAAGATTCTACGTGTGGCTCCATGGGAATTCTGACAGTGAAAGGGAAATTTTCTGTAATATTAGCTATCACTTTCAGGAGGAAAAATATCAGCAACAAGTACAGAAAAGTACCCCTAATTTACAAAACGCCAGTTGGGTCCCAAAACGCGAAGATCACCGCTGGAACTTATTCATTTGCTCTCAGTAGAAATTACAGAACAGAAATCCGAATTCAAAAATTGCTATTTTGGTCTCAATATTCGAAAATCAGCGCCTTAACCTCTGAAACTGATTTTTTTACGGATTCTTGTACAGAATTTCGGAAAAAAATCTGATCTGAATATAATCTTATAAGATTTTATAATATAATTTTGGAAGATTTTATATTAATTTTGAGAAGATTTGACCTAGATTGAAAAAAAAAAAGAAAGAAAGAATAAGGGGCCTGCAGAGTCTTGACGGCGGATCTGAAAAAGAGAATATCAGCAACTTTCACGCAGGCAGCAGAGGAGACATACGGCCGCAGCTACAGACGAGAAGAGAGTCATCTGGCGGGGGTTCTGATCGGAGAGCACCTGACGGACGCAGCAGACGAGACGGAACGAGAACCAGAGAAGACGCACACAGCCGCAGAAGACACAGACGAGATCGAGATACACTAGACGCAGTGGCAAACGCTAGAGAAGGAGAACAAAGCCCAAGCTTTACCAACAACGCCTCACTCCTTTTCTAATATATTCTTTTCATCTTAATTTCATGGATTTTTGGTCCCTTCAAAAAGTTACAGTTGTGATAGACTACATGAGAGGCTAAATTTTTTTTGTGCTTCTTAGAAATAGAAGGTTGGTTTGAGTTTTAGAGATACATTCAGGGGAGTTATTTGTTTTAATCTTTTTATTTAACTATTTAACGAATTTCCTAAATTAGGATTTTATGTTATGTGGTTAATTTATTGAGATTGTGAGTTATTTATCTTAATAGTGATTGAACAATTGTGATTTATATTGGTTTATGTGGTTTGAGATATAAATTTCTATATTTCTTTTTGATTTAATGTGGTTGTGCTATTCTTTCACTGGTGGTATTAGATAGACCTATGAAAGAAAAGTCAAATGGGACAAGTCAGATAAATGAGATAGTAGGATGGCTGTAGACTTAGACTAGCCATGGGCTTACTTTTGTTACATTTTAATGTTGTTTATATTTTGGTCTCTACTCTCTTGGGCGTATGATGTTTCTTTTGGGAGTTGTTAGACATTAGGAGGGGACTAGTCTCTTAATTGGAATCTCAACCACGGAGCAGGAAGAAATTTTACCGAGAAGATTAAATGGGCTATCCTTTTTTATTATGTCTGTTAGGATATTTGGGTGATTCGATGTACGAAGCTTTTTGGGGAGGAATAGGAGATTCAGTATCACAATGCACATTCTAGTTTTTTCCGAGCTAGTTGGGATATGGATTTAACCACGCTATGTCAGTTTTATAATTATTCTGATATTGGAAGTGGAGGTGTTATTATGGGAAGACCTGGTTATAGCACGTTGGAGACAAATGGCTCAGTCTTAGCTTCAGGACAAAGTTTGTGTGCAAGAGTTATTAAAGGAGAAGATGGAAGCCGGATCTATGGCTACATGAGCAAGCTCACTCAAGTTCCCCCAGTGATGGCTGAAATTATTGCAATCATACAGGGACTTCAGATTTGCTGGAGTAAGAATTTGAGGAGTATCCTAATTTATACAGATTGTTTGGAGGCTATCAGTTTACTATCTAGGGGTTCGGATACTGTTCACCCGTTTAGAGAGGTCATTGATGATGCCAGACTCTGGATGTCTAAGAATTGGCAAGTTATTATTACTTATATTCCTAGAGATCAGAACATTTTAGCTGATCATCTGATAGTTTAGCACATAGTACTACAGAAAATTTTGTTATTCTTGATCACCTACCACCTTTCAATCGGGAGGCCGTTGTTGATTATCGATAGACTTTTGAGGTTTTGTCTTAGGCTTATATAAACCTGCTCATGTATTTCCCCTTCAGTGAGTTAATGTATTTTAGTATTCATTCAAGGGGGGGGGGGGGGGGGGTTAGCAAAACTGCAATTGTTACACTAAGATCCATGAGTACAACTGAGCCTAAACCTCGGAACCACCGGCCGGACCCTCGTTGTGGCGGATCGGAAGGAGATAACGGGGAAGCCATCAAGGAAACAAGATCAACAGATATCTTAACCGAGACAGCATGGGGAAGAAGTTGAAAGCGAGGAAAAGACAAGGGAGAAGGTTGTCCAAATTAAAGATTCTACAGTGAAGTGCTGAAACCCAGAGAGAAGAAGAGTGGGAACCAGGCGAGTAGCATGGAGGAAGAAGAATGGCATGGAAAAAACCTTGGCAAAACTCATTGATGATCAAGCTTCTAGGGGGAGCATCGGTTTCATGCAGCTTAGGAGGAAGATCCAAATTATGTGGGGTAAATCAGGGCCAGCAGATTTATCAGTTATAGGCTATGGGTAAATGATAGCCACATTCAAAAGCATGGATGACTATTTCTTTGCACTCGAAGGGGTTCCTTGGACGATACAATAACACTACTTGGAATGAACTCATCCGTAAGGTCGAAATATGGGTCAGATTGCCTGTTCTGCCAGGAGATTATTATGATAAAAAGTTCTTCTATCATCTGGGCAAGAACCATGTAAGTCAGAATGTGTGTGGAAGTGGATCTTAGTGCCCTGCTATTACCTTCATACACTATGGATGGGAGTAACTTAAAAATCGAGTACCAAGGACTCCACTTAATATGTTTTTATTGTGGAAAATTCAGCCATGCTGAAGAACATTGCCCGCAGAAGCACTCGAAGGAAGCCGGTAATGGGAAGGACTTGGAACTCAACGAATCACAGACGACGGAGCCGGAGAACATTTATCCCATTGCTTCTATGGGCTTCATACATTGAGTGTTTTTATTTGATTTAACTTTTGCTCTGACAATAAAGTAGGACTGAATTTTTTGGACGGAGAGCTTTTTTTTTTTTTTTTTTGGTGTTTACTTTTGATCCGAAAAATAACAAAATCTGCCGAAAAAAGTAAGGCGTTCACAAAGTCTTTGAGAAACAGTTGTATCAAGATGATTAAATACGGCAACAACATTAATCATATAGCCTTAATCATGTATGGAATAAAAACCAAGGAATATGTTTGGCGTACAAAAAAATCATGGAATTTCAAATAGGCAGTAAATAAAACTTCACTGCAGAGCCAGGGAAGCAAAAAAAAAAAAAATCATAATATCTAGAACTAGAAATGAATAGCTTTCCGGGATTAGCAAATTAAAAACAAATCTGTTGGCTAAAGAATCGAGTTAATATTCATATAAACATACGACAAATGTGAAAGTAAATAGCATCCTGTGCGCAGCACCTAAACATGTTTATATTAATTTTTAAAAACAAATAGAAGCCTACCCCACAAAATACCTTGTATACGTTTTTCATTTAATTAGACTTGTATATAGGATTGAGCAAGTCGTCGGTAGTCTAGTGAGCTTGCCCAAACCCATTTGAAAATTCCTTATTTTAACCCATTCAAAAAGATTCGTAATGGGCTAGTTTAAATGAGCGGGCTGTATGCTAAACAGGACGGGTTATAGGTACACTCTTAGGTTGCCCATGCCCTCATAATATTTAAGTATAATTATAATATATATATATATATTATAATATATTAATATTATAGATAATATATGTATATATATTTAAATATAAATATTATATACAAGTGTGTGTATTTGATTTTTCATAACTAAATTGGGATTAATGCATTTTTCAGGACATTATCACTAATTTGAGCTAGGAACATTATTATTGAGTTAAGTGTAATTAGAGGTAAAATGATCATAATTTATTAATTATTCATGTAAATGAATTCTTAAGCTTTTGACGTTATCTTGTACTTAATCTTACACTGCAGGTGTTTTGGAAAGAATTTAATGATTTTGGGGTCAGAATTAATATTTTTGAGAACTAAGGACAATTAAAGAAAGGGGCTCAGGATTTCTGAAAATCATAAATTTATGAAAAAAGGGCTAAAGCAAATTATAGAAAAGATCCAAAATTTTTAAAATTGCAATTCAATCCTGTAGACATTTCAGTAAGTTACAATGAAGTCCCTTAACCAAACTTTTAATATTTTCAATTGGTCCCTAGTCAAAGCTTGCGTTTTGACCAGGAACCAATTAAGTTCTTCTTCAAGACGCAGCTGAGAGTTTCAGAGTGGAGAGTGCCGCGGGACTTTGAGCAAGATCACCTTCATTACTTCTTCCTTCATTCCTCCTTGGTCGGCGGCGACCTCTACTTCCTTCATCATCGCCAGTGACCCTCCTCAACACACCACCACCACCATTGCAGGCGAGGGAGCTCGGAGCTGAGGGGCGAGAGCTAAGATCTGGAGCAAGAGGAGTGGGGCGCGACGAACTCGACCGGGGAACAAGGCAAACCAGAGACCACCGTTCCTCCTTCCATTACCACCGTCTCGCCGTTCTACCTCAACTACCATCGGCTTCCTCTGTCCCGAACTCAACATCGCCGGAAATTCCTCTGTTCCACCGTCCTCACCATCGCCGGAAGTTTCCCTCTTTTCCTCCATTGCTGTTTCTTTGTCTCTCCGTCCAAACACCACAACCAACCAATTTCTCCGTTACCACAGTCGATCTCCGTCCTTCCTCTGTGTTTTCCCACCGCCGGGGATCACACTCTGGTTCTCCGGAAAACCTTCCTCTGCCGCCGGCGACTTCTTTCTCTCCACCGTCGTACTACCTCTTCATTCCACCGTCATTCTCTTCTTCTCAGTTCACCACCTTCCACCACTAGCATCATTCCATTCTCTCTTACCTTTATTCCTTCCATTCCTTCATCACAGAACCTGACACACCGCTCTCTTCATTCCCATTGAGTGGATATTGCCATTAACTTCATTGGAAATTTTGGTTGGGCAATTGATCTGTCTGGACTGTGGCAGTGGTAACGTGTGACTAAAACTTTTGCTCATCGGTGATGATGATTTGTGCTTGAGTTCAATGGACTAAGGGAGTTATTATATGTATGAAAATTATATATGTTTTGAATTTTTTTATGGTTGTAATGAGATTATGTTAATTAGTGTGTTATTATGTAGTTAATGTAATTGATTTGTGCCCTTGAGGAGCTATTTAGCACTCACATTTAAAAAGACTCATGTTGCATTATTCCAATTTTAATTACACATTAAGTGGTTTTAAACAACATCTCAAGAGATAGTAGTTAGCTATATTCGTATGAGCTACTATTAATTGGAAATATTGGACTCAAGTATTATTTTGGATTTTTTTTCTTAAGACTTAATAAATTTTAACTCCCATAATCTTTTAGAGCACAAATCATTACTTCTTCATTACCAATAGCATCCATCATTCATATTTTTTAACACAATTCCATTCACTCGTTCACCATTTTTTATAGAAAAGACCAAAAATAGTAGTTTAGCTTTTAACTAATTTGCATTATTCTTTTAGTCATTAATTTGTAAAAAAAACCAAAACAGATTTCCCCTTGTTTTATTGTATTTGCATGGCATTTAGATTACTTAGGATTTAATAAAAGGCTTCTCAAGAAGAGAGAACGATAATATATTTACCTATACACAATCCTTAGTTCATTTTTTTTATTATGTACCCTAAGACTAACGTATGAAAAAGTCCTAATCAGTATTATATAACGCTAATTAAAAATTTTCAAAATTTTTTGAAAAAAATGCATTAGCAGGCCGTCTATGCCCAATTAATATAGGTTTAGTCCAATCCATTTATCACATGTTTTATCAGGTTTTTGACGGGTATAGGTTATCTTATACCCGTTAAGAAATAAATAGGCAGGTGAAGGTTGGCTCATCTTCTAATTAACTGCCTCTTTTCAACAAAAAGAAAAAAAGAAAGAAGAAGAATTAACATCATTGAATTTCTTCTTCAATCCTCTTTTACTTTTTTCCCTTTTATTTCACACTTGTTACCTAGGTCTTTCATCTTTTGCATTCTTATTTTATTTTTTGTTAGAGGATTTAGACAATTTTAATCGTTTGTTGAGTTCAGTGCATTGGATTGATAATTTGCTCATGGCGCTCTTTCTGCCTCTTTTTCCTTTGAATTTGTTTGTTTGGTTTGAGCTTGCGAAAAAATGGCAGATATGGATTTAGTTACAGCTTTTTTAATGTTATTTTTTTTAGCTGTCATATAACCTAGAATTCCAACAAACCCAGCGTTAGATTATTCTCCTCCATGTGGTTGTCTAATACCTTAGGTTTATTTATGTTTGGGCCAATACGATCATTTATCGTCTATATTCTTATAGATGTCTTCTATACATGATCGTTGATCTTTGTCAGAAACCATCTTCTTATTTATTGTGACCTTTCACACTAAATATCTTGAAAAGAAACTGATTTTATTTTTTTTGACCGAGACACAGTTTTATATATAATATTTGAGCTTCATATGGCATAGTTTTCTTCCTTTCTTCGTTGCTTCATAGAAGACTTTAAATGAAAAAAAAATATCCAAAAACCACACAATCAATATTAGAGCCAAAACTAAAGTGAAGATTGGAGATAAGATACTGGAGCAAATTAGAACCATGGTTGTGGAAGAATCATCACATAAAACTCTAGATCTAACTTCCTCCACTTCTCACCTCCAACCTATAAATACACTATAGAAGTGAAAAATGCATGAGGGCTTGAGGTTTTGTTGGGGTGTGCATATAAAAATATATATATGTAAATTTTAAAACCCACATACCATAATGATGTTTTACAGTGCAATATAGCGATCAGCAAAAAAACTGGTGGTACTGGGAGCTCTGTAACACCTAAAATTTTATATTCACTAAATATATTATAATTATTTAAGAAATTCAATAAAATGATGAATATTCATGAATTTGAAATTTATGAATTTTATAAGAGAAAATGGGCAAAATAATTATGAAATTAATTTGGGTAATTTAAAAAGCCAAATATTAAGGTCCAAAAATGGAGAAATATTAGAGAAAATGTTTGGTCCAAAAATTGATGGAAATTGGCCAAAGAAAACTAAGGAAAGAAAATTGAATTAAAAAGATAATGGCAAAAACCATAATTTTGCCAATTTATCACAAAATTAATTATTTTTCAATTAATTGAAGATAATTTCAATTAATTAAGGAAAATAAAAGGGAAAATATATTTAGAATATTTTGGTCAATCAAATGTGAGTTTATGGAAAATTTGAGGAAAAAATGCAAATTTGGCCAAAAGTAGAACTTTACGTGTATGCGTAACTGAAATAAGTTGTGAAGCCAATTGAGGCCAAAGGAAGGGGCCCTTAAGTGTCTTATACATGTAGTATTAGGAGGGAAATATTAGATATATATTGGTTGAGTTTATGACACAATTGGATGAAGATAGGAATTGTTGCATGAAAAACCAAATAATGGAATTTTTGAAAATTCCATAAATCATTAAAAAATCATATAATATAATAAAAACACATTTCCATCATCTTCCTCTAACTCATTTCGTGCCCTAACAGATCTGAACTAGAGAGAGAGTGTGTGTTTGAAATTCTAGAGGGAGAAAGAGAAGAAAAGCTTGCAAAGGTAAGTGATTTCTTCAGTAAATCGGTTCCTAACACGTATAACTTCGTTCTTAAGCTACTCTTCTATGTGTTTAAGATTTGGGAAGCTCATCTTTAGGTGTGTGAAAGCTAGGGTTTCAGCCTTGTCTAGAAAAGCCAGAGGGAAGTGAAAGGTAACTTCCAAACCTTCGTATATTGTCTATTTTGGTTGTTGTGGGCAATTTAATCGGTGAAAATTTGGCGGATTGCTATTAGTTTTAAATTTTGGAAAGGGGTGTGCCTAAGGGTTATGCTACCCAATTTTAGTTTAAATGGTTGTTATAACTCAATTAGATGGTTCATAAAGTGGTTAGGAATAGAAAGGAAGGCGTTTACAAAGCCGAAACTGAAACCCCGATTTTTTCTGAAGGATACTATAATTTTGGCCAGGGCTGTTAGAGGGCCTTAAAGTTGGATTTTCAATAATTTGATAATTCCATTGGGTTTATGAGGGAAAATTAGGTAGGGTTAGAGTTGGGCACTTTTTCAGACAAGGCTGAGAAATCATAATTACGAAAACGCCCCTGAAACTCTTAAAGCGAGGTTGCCAAGGGCAAGTTTGTAATTTGACAATGAATTTGGTAATTCTCAGTTTGTAAATAGATTCCTTGGATGAGAATATGTCAGAATTGCTCATGTCAAAATTTCGGGAAAAGTATAACCGGACCGGGTACGACGGAGCTAGGTCTTCTCGGGCTGGACTGGACTTCGGTTCAAGGCCTCAGACCCTTTAGACTGGTCTGGTTTGACCTGAGTAGAGTACTTATTTTTTTAAAATTTTTTTATTCCACTAGGCATAGTTAAGACTCGCCACGTCACCACGCTCGCCTAGGCCAAAGTCACGGGAGTTCACAGTAGATTAGACATAAGAGAATCAAACTTCGTGTGGGTTTGTTTTGACGATTGGGTGAGGTAATAGAGCAATTTGAGGGAAAAATTTCCACTGTTCACCGACGATAATAATTGGGTGAGGTTTTGAGGCATTTGGTATGACGTTTTTTTTATAGGCTTATTCCCCGTAAGCAACTTTTTTTTTTTTTTTAAGCTTGCAAATGTAGCTTTTGGAACCACCGATTAGCGTTTAATTGTTACCTATGCATATTTTTTTTGCCAACTACCTATGTATTTATTTGGCTTATATGTGTGTCTATATATATAATAATAATATTGATAGGAGTATTTTTATATATTTAGGGATCAATAAGGTACTTAAAATCACTTCAAATCACAAAAATTCTTTTATGAAAAATGTTCTAAATAATTTTCTCTTTCTTTAGATAGTAATCTTCTGCTAGTTAGAGAATACTTTGGGATAAGAGTTTAAGCAAGTTTTGAGTTTTGTCAATATATGACTATAGAAATGTAAAGAATAATTAATAATTAATTTTAATCAGTTTAGATTTATTATTTGATTGTTTTATGATTTTATAATCAATTTCTTTTATAAACATATCATAAATTAGTTTCTATATGGTGTTTTTACCTATTAAATTTAGTTTAAATAATTTATTTGGATTATTGGAGGTATTATTAAAATTTTAATCAGTTTATTTTGTTAGATTTTGAGTTATGTGAAAATATGAGTTATGATTTAATATTTAAATTAGAGTTTGATATAATTTATAAAATTTAAACTTAAGGTGCACAATAGAAAGAACTTTTGGAGTGTGGTAAAATAGGTTCAAAATATTACAAAAAATACGCAATTACAGCTTCGACCAGATTGTATGAGACCTTTGATCTAATTAGTTCTGTTGTATTTTACTTTATAAAAAACTTTAATTTTGTATAATTTCTAATTTATCCACATTTTTATTATAATTTTATTATGTATTTGACCATCGCCAAATTTTTAAAGTTAAGTTTTTCACTTTTCATAATTTTTTAAATTTTCTCTCTTAAATATCACAAAAACCACTTATATAAAAATCAAATCAAACACCTTTCACTTTTACAAAAATATTTATCCAATCGTCTATCCCAACATTAATAATTTTACACAATTTTATTTTTTCCCAATTTTAAAATTCCATAAATTAAAATAAAAATAAGCCATGTAATATTCAATCCAAACACACCCTTCATATTGCACATTGCCACATTCCGTCCACATCCAGTTCGATTTGCTTGAAGGGTGGAACCCTAAGTTAGAGTTCAGACCCAGTCGGCCAGTCTCCCTCTCGACGTCTCCGGTCCTCATCTCCCGTCCCTGCGAGTCGGCGTCTCAATCTCCATCTCGCGTGCGCGACGACTAGAAGGCAGCGTTACAGTCCTCTTTTTCTCTTCCATTGACTCTTGGGTTCCACTCGCTCGCCTGTCACTTAGTCCATCGCCACCTCAAAGGTGAGAAACTTCCTGTGCCTTACATTAGATTTTTTGGCCTGGTGAGAAACTCAGTTCGTTGACCCTGATCTAGTCTTTTCCTGGTCATTTAAAATTTTCCTGATCTGGTCTCTGTGCAAATCAAGTACACTCTGAATTCATGGCCTGACTTAGCTTTTAAATTTTCAAGTTGTTGTTGCTTTGTCTTAGACAGCTCCAGCTCAAATTTGAAACATCCTATCTGCTTTTTTACTTGGGAGAATTGTTAAAAAAAGACCTCATTGGCAATTTATTTGTCAAATGGGACTGGGAAGATATCTGCACATGAAGGGAAGATTTCTACACATGCAGGAAAGACTTTTGCACACATAGGGAAGAATTTTGCATACAGGGAAGATCATTTGCATACCATGGAAGATATTCTGCACACATGAAAGATAATCTGCATGTGAAGGTCCTATTTAACAAATAAGTTGCCAATGAGGGATTTTTTCACAATTTTTCCTTATTATTTTCAGTTGTTTTATTCTTTTTATAGAATTTTATGTAATTTCTGTTTTATTATTTAAAAAGTTTTTTCTGCGGGTGAATATTCGCAACGTGGTAGAGTCAATTCTCAAGTCTCAACCACTGTTATTTGACTGCATTTTGTTATCTTCCGCACAATTGGTTATCCATGTTGAATCAACTCAAGGAGACTCCAGAATTTGTAGCCAGGTTCTTTTGGATTTTATAGTAGGGAATTTTGCGTAACATTAGTATGGAGAATGTGCTTAAAGAATCTTCTGTTGATTGGCGTTATCATGTAAGGGTAAATTCATCAATTAATCAAGCACTGGAACTGTAGTGTCAATTGGCATTACTATGGCATTCACAAGTTCTTCAAAATTGCATTCACTCTGTTTGGTCATTGTTTTTTCTTGGGTTATTGTCTGATTTCGAAGATTTTGGGTAGTATGCTTCCTTTTGTTTTCTATTCTAACATATAATCATCTTCTTTGACTGGTCTTAATTTAAAGTACTTTGAACCATTTAAAAGAGATGAATACTCATTGTTTCCTTAATTTATGAATACTTGCTTTTCATTTTCTTGCAGATATGGACAATGAGTAAGGTGGAGGAGACAAATGAATGACAATGAATGCTTAAGAACAAGAAATTAGATCTTAATTATTTGTTTTCCACTTGTGTGTAATGTGATAGACTTGTTCTGTTATGTTTAATTGATTGTCATGGATTGTATTAAAACCACTTTAGAATGTTGTTGCTTTTTATTTTTTTTGTGAATGTTGTTGGAGATTATTATGGATTTATGCTTGGGTTTTAATGTATTGTGATGAGTTTTGTATGTATTTTGGTCTTCATAGGTTCAAATATTGCCTTTCAAAGAAGGCAATTTTTTTTTTTTAAAAAAACACCAAATAGGTCCTGGACTGTCCAAGCAGTCCGTTGGACCGGGTCTAGTCTAACCTGAGCTCGGGCTAGTGCTGGACTAGATAGGACCTTAGGCTACCTTGTTCAGCCTGAGGTCCTTTCCAGACCATACCTCAGGTTGAGGCCAAATCTGGTATAGTCTAGTCCATGATCAACCCTAGCACAATATCATACACAATTCATGATAGATATAGGGTTGCCGTTCATATGATCAATTGATTTTGTTACAAAATACAATTTAGTTTATACTCTGTTCTTCATGAACTGAATTGATTCACTATTATTTTTTAATTTTATTTTTCCCATAAATTATTAAAAATATAGTTATAGTATACTAACATAAATCATGCAATTCTTAAAAAAAAAACTATCCTAAACTCTTTTCTCTCTGTGTTTTTCTTAGTTCTTGGAAGTGTTATGCTATGAATAGGGGTAACAAGTTTATTGGGGGTAATTCATTTAACTTCCTTAATTTCTCTAAATTAGTTGATAAAGTATTATATATTAAGAACAAGAGGTGGTAATTAAGAACAAGGGATTAATTATATGCACATATTTAAAAGTGCAGGGATTGTTATCAAATTATAGAGATAGAAGGGGTACGGTTGATCACTAGGATTTTATGTCATTTCGTACATTTTTCTTGAGGTTTTTTATACGTTTTGACGTACTTAGGTATATTTTAAATACTTAAGATTGAGAAATGTATATTTTTATTTTGCGTTGGGTAACGTTGCTTGTGCAATTTTTGGCTTTCATCTTGGGTGTTTTATTGGCTAATTGATGCTATATTCGTGTAGGGTTACTTTAGCTGAGGAAACAAATCAATCTAGCCTCTTTTCAAGTCTTAGAAGCTCTTGAAAAGAGCAAACAATCCATGTGATTAACACCGTTTTGATTTGATTTTTAAATCATTATTTTGTAAAATTCTTTGTTATTTTAATTTGAGTTTTGAGAGCAGGACCATAATCAAAAGTTTCCATTGTTTCCTAAACAAAATTTACTTATGACCTAATTTACACATAAAGTTTGGAATACATAGAGGCAAACTAATCTATAAAATAAATATTGTCCGCACCTGCTTAAAGACCTTTACACAGCTTTCTTCTTCCTCTCTTCTTTTTCTACTTTTGCTACCAACAAATATTATGCTTATTTTTAAACTATTGAATGCGTCTAATTATGAATAAAATATAGTTACATGTAAGAGAATAAAGGTTATTGAGGGAAAAATAATTAATGTACATCACTTTATTCTTTCTTATCACTTTACCTTCTCTAAATATTTTAATTACACGCTCTAAATATTTGACTTTGGACATGTTCAATTGCAAATTACAAAATTTCAGTTAAAAGTTCGTGATAAATAGTTGTAAATTTTAGGAACCGACTGCTAATACAATTTTAATAAAAATATCCTCAACACAAAATTAAAAATTCAAAAGCATGTTAAAGTGCATTGAGCTGGCCACTCTTTGCTTATGCTGTGAAATGGTCAATATGATTAGCAATGAGTGTACGAAAAAAAATTTACCAATAATACATAATTTATTAATCTGATGTTAATGCCAAACTTTTATACGTGTTTCGTTATCTTTACCAGCAACCCTGAATCACTATTAATGTAATAAATAGGCTAGATAGTCACATAATATGCTAGCTGGTCATAACATTCAATACATAGTTAGCGTTTCTGAACTCCATGTATACTTAAATAGACTTTTGCTTACATAGCTTCTGTCTCTTGCAAGAAAATAATTGCTGGATACTTTCTCTTTCACCAAGCTCCTCATCAAAAGGACAAAACTTCAAACAATATGCAAGTTTGGAGCAACAAGCCAAATTTAGCATTTCTAAAGAGGATAGAGAGAATAAATCATTGGGAATACTAACTAGATTACTACAATCTCTCAAATTTAAGAATTTGAGCCTTGAAAGAGAAGCAATAGACGGATCAAGCTGTGATAATTTAGTGCAACCTTCAAGCTCTAACCTCTCAAGACTTGGAAGTCCTTTGAAATGTGGCATCTTCATTAAATCTTTGGACCCGCTTAGATTCATGTTCCGCAACCAAGAGAATATCTATGGAAAACATAGTGCATACTAGACGACTAGCTTAACAATATCTTAAAGTTAGAAGGGTGCAGGCACAGTATAATTAACATTACCTTTCCTTTTTCCCATTCATCTGTGATGTAACTATTAGATACCTTTTCTTCATCCCATATACTTGTGATGCAGCTATGAGGCAAAATCAATTCTCTAAGATTATATGGTGTAAACCTTGATGGCAAAGAAGTGAAAGGATATTGGTGCCATGAAATATATCGGAGCTTCCATGAAAGACGCTTTAGGACTCCAACAAATTTTACATTGCGAAATATGAGCAATCTTAGATTGTCCATCAGTGATAAAGCTTCCACCCTTAATGTTTTCGTTTGTGAGTCTTCTAAATCCAACACTATTGCCTCAACTTGAAGAGAATCCTGAGAATAAACTCATTTTATATTAAAATGAAGCAAAGTGAGATTACTTTAGTACATTATATGTTAATGTTTCAACCGAACAAAAAACAGTAGCAAAACTTACTGTGACATTTTGCATAACTCCATAGATATCATCAAAATCCCATAATCTGCTCCACAGACCTGGATTACAAGGGTTTTCTTGCCGAACAATTTCTCTTCCCATTTCTTGCACTAAATCATGCATTTGTATTTTTTGATCCATAATGAACATGAGTGATTTTTCAATTTTTTGATCCCTTAATGTTTTCGTTTGTGAGTCTTCTAAATCGAACACTGTTGCCTCAACTTCAAGAGAATCCTGAGAATAAACTCATTTTATATTAAAATGAAGCAAAGTGAGATTACTTTATTACATTATATGTTAATGTTTCAACCGAACAAAAAACAGTAGCAAAACTTACTGTGACATTTTGCATAACTCCATAGATATCATCAAAATCCCATAATCTGCTCCACAGTCCTGGATTACAAGGGTTTTCTTGCCGAACAATTTCTCTTCCCATTTCTTGCACTAAATCATGCATTCGTATTTTTTGATCCATAATGAACATGACTGATTTTTCAATTAAAAGTTGCATATCGTACTTCACTGGACGGTGTCTATGAGAAGAAGGTGGATGAGAACTATGCAAAATTCCTTCTACAAATTTATTCTCCTTCCCTATAAAAAAACATGCTATGTCTAAAAATATTTCCTTGCAATATTTATCCAATTCATCAAAACTCTTTTTAAGGACCTTCATTATCATAGAATTAGCGTCCTTTTTGAATTCAACCAAGGCACTGCTCCATTCAGAAGCTCTTCTATTATGTAAGAACTGGCTCAGTACAACAATGGCTAATGGAAGGCCACTAGCATATTTGAGTACACTCTCTATTTGCTCTTCATAACCTCTCACTGGAAAATCACATTTGAAAACTTTTCTACAAAATAATTGCAGAGCTTCGTTGTTGGTCATTAGTTTAACCCTGTAAATATCATGATTCTCAAAAACTTTAAGCACTCGTTCATCTCTAGTTGCTATGATGATTCTACTCCCTCCACCTAACTGATTTTTTCTTATAGCAAAGTCCAATGATCGCCGAACACTAAAAATATCATCATAATCAAAAACTAAGAGAGTTCTCATGTGATGTCTTAGTCCTGTGGTCTCAAAAAATTCAATTGCATTGAGTACGAAATAAGCATAATCAAAACGGGGAGAGACCCTATCATGGAGAACTCTTGCAAGAGTTGACTTCCCAATCCCACCCATACCACAAATGCCCACAACTCTAATTTCATCATTTGAACCCAAATCCAAAAGCTCTTCTACTTCTCTCACTCTAGATTGCATTCCTACTAGATCTACCTCAGCATACACTAATTCACGCATTTTTCTCTTGACCTCCTTAATGATATCATCAATAACTTGTGTCTCTGGCCTGAATAAAAGATAAAAACAAAATTAAAGCATAACATTAATCACTTATCCAGTACTCTGTTTCACAAATTGATCAATAGTTACTTGAAGATCTCTATAATTTGCCTATTGAAACTTGAAAGTTATGATCAAGAAAAAAGCAAGAGTTAAGTGACTCACTCAGATGGTACTTCCCAGCCAGAGAGATTGGCCACTTGTTTCATTGCTAACCTCCAACTGTGTACCTTGCGTAAATTTGTTGTGAACCTTTGTTCATGTTCAGCGAAAGCTTTTTCAAAAGAATTACTCTGGTTTCGCACCTCAAATGGATGTATATCATAGAACAATGAGAAAACAGTGTATCGTGGTTCATGAATGCGGGCAGCGATCTCAGAGAGCTCCTCAAGGCACAATGTAGAAGAAGCATAGTTTTTTGAGAAGACAACAATGGATATGTTGGATTGTTGAATTGCTTTGAGAAAGTGGCGTGGAAGAAAGATGGAGTCACCTGGATCAAGCTTCTTGTCATCCCAAAAGGTGTTTAAATCGTTACTTTCAAGAGCAGCCCAAAGCATATCGGTGAATCTGCAGGTTTCATCATCTCCTTTGAAACTTAGATACACATGGATCGGCCTTGCTGCTGCTGATGATGATCCATTAATGAAACTCTCCTCTGTCACCTTCATGATTGGTTGCCTTTCTCAATGGGAAGGCTGGATGGAGTGGAGTCTCAGTGGCTCTTAGCTTTTGGTGACCTTTTAATGGGTCAGCAAATGGAAATGACTAATAAAATGTGTGTGCGCCTTTGATAAGAATGAAAAATAAAAAAATAAAGTTCATGTAGGTGTAAAGTTAACAGAGGCAAGGCACAGCTATTATAATAACTACTTCCCTGGTGTTTAGTTTTTAATATAAGACTCAATTAATTTTTTTAAAGATATTAAAGAAGTTAAATAAATTACTTTTAAATATCTATATTTATCGTTTATCTCTAAATTAATTTTTTTAACTTATAAACTCATATATAATCTAATAATACGTAATATATATTATGATTAAATAATTCATTTAATTTCTTTAACATTTCAAAAAATTTAATTAGATTTTATATTAATGACTAGATGAGTATCAAATAAATCTTTACTTCACTTAAGGATAACTTTAGAGATAACATTAATTTATAACTATTATCAAGGATAAGAGGCAAGTACTTCTCTTCACCTCTTTGAGAATAAGAGAGGGTTTTTTTTTTTTTTTTGAACAGCAGAATAAGAGAGGGTTGGTAAGCGAGAAACTTCTAGGAACTAGCCCTGAAAGAGACATGGTGTTGTCCTAATTAAAGATAGCGTCCAATTTAACATCAAGCACTTGATTCAACTGATAAAAGACTGTACACTCTTAATTAAAGGTTTTGAGTTCAAGCTCTAAAAATGTAACAGTGTTAAATACTTGGTGATAGAATTTTATCGCCCTTGTGATCTTGTATGGCTCGATCTAGATTAGTCTGAGGATACTAAATGCGCCACGAAAAAAAAAAAAAAAAGAGAGACAGCGTATATTTTTCAGCATATAAAAGACAAAATAAAATAAAAGAATTGGGTCCCACAAATTATAATAGAAGACCAGTAAGCTTTTTCCCGTTCATGAAGTGGCGGTCGTCGTCGCTGCCCTAACGTATTCGATGGGGAAGTTGCCTTCTAATTTCACCGTCAATGGGGGAATGTGGAAAGATGCAATGAGAATAAAGAAAGTCCACAACTTTTGTTTACTTTTCCTTCCAAGCATAAGATTTTTCCCCACGTTAAATCAGACTACTAGTCAACTCCTTTTCTTCTCATAATACCATCTGCACCCTCAAATTAAAAAAAATAAATAAATAAATTATTTATTTTTTATAAAAATGTTATTTTAATCATAAGTAAATAAATTTAAACTGTTAAAATTCGATATACACAATTCAAAACTAGGGCTTAGCAATGGGGTCACCCGATGGACCACCCACAACCCCCGCCCATCAAAAGCCCGCTTATGCCCGTGATGGATATGCTGGGTTAAACTCGTGTGGGTTAGAATGGACATGAGCTACCCGTTAATGCATCTTTTCTAAAACTGCACTTCTACCTTATTGTTTTTTTGTTACTAATTTCTCAATATAAATCACTAAAAATACTAATAATTATTAAAGTATCATAATCCTCATCATTCCTTATGAGATAATTTATTTAATAATTTAACTAATCCTTAATTGATAGCTGATAAAATATTTAGAGTAAGAGCAATTTATAATAGTATTATATATAGAATTATAGCTTATATATAAAAGTTTTATATCATAATTATGATTCTAATTTATGAAACATTATCATAATATATAATCATTGATTTATAAGATATATATAATTATATCATTTAACTCGCTTGAAAATTTGTCCTTTAAAATTACATTATCTCATATACTTAAATAAATATTATATATAATATTATATTATATATTTTGGCAAAAAAAAAAATATATATTTATACTTAAATAAATATTATATATATATATATATATATACATAAATGGGCGGGCATGACAGCCCGTGGGTGTGCCGGTATCCCATCCCGTTTAGTATACACGCCCTTCCATTTAAATTAGCCCATCATGGGTCTTTATTGGGTAGGCTAATATGGGCAATTTTTCACTGGGTGTGGCAAGTTTATTAGGTCGTGGGCGACACGCTTAGCCTTATTCATAACTAAAATGCAAACAAAATTTAAGAAAACTAAATTATAAAATACTATAATAATAATTTTATAAAATATTAAATTCGAACCACTCATTTTTTAATTTGAGAGTGGAATGGAATTCTCAGAACTTGTGTTATTGCAAACCTCCACCTTTGTGCCTCGCATAAATTTGCTGTGAACTTGTGTTCATGTTCAGCAAAAGCTTTTTCCAAAAGAATTTACTCTGATTTTGCGCCTCTGGTGGATCCACATCATAGAAAACTCGGAAAATGAAAATAGCATATAAAAAGAGTTGCTTAATGGTTTAAAACATCAATTCTATGTGAACTGGATTAGTTGATTCATCAATACTATACTCTTAAAAAAAAACTTTGAAATAAATTCCCACCTTTCAATTGGTAGTAAGCGTGATGCTCATTAAACAAGTCTGCAAGCAATAAATTTCTTTCTACACCCTAAATGTGGAGTGTTTATGAATCATAAATTCCGCCTAAGCAAAGTCTCTGTGAACATTGACTTCATTGTAACCTTGATCTAAACATGGCTTCAAACCTTCTAAAACAAGATAATAATACTAAAATGATTTTTTTTTGTTGCTAAATTTCAACACAAAGTTCTACTCTTGGTGCATAGTATGGAACAAATTGATGCTTGGTATGTAATTTGAAGTGTGTAACAGATGAAAAAGAAGTTGCACATGTTAAGAAATGATATGTTCATTTTGTGTAGCTTATCCTATATTGTCATATACAAACAAAGGAAATTCAAATAAGCAAGTAAATATATAAATCTACAAATGCAGGAGAAAAGAAGACAAATAAATGTATGATTTGAAATTTGAAGAGGAGATTCCTGATGAACAACCAGACATAAGGTATGAAAACTAAGGGACTCTTGAATGAGATTGCTGCTTCAAGTTATTATATCATCGTCAATCATAACACAGGCGATGTGAGAAATCCTTGCCTCTCTATTTTTGGAGCTGCCTCTTGAGCAAGGGACATCCTTCAATTTGTAGATAGAAAGAGAATTTGGTAGACCCTCCTGCGGAAAGTGTTGGAGCTTAGGACAATCACAATGTTCCAAGAAGTTCATATTGGACAAGTGGCAAAGAAATTTGTGTTGCAGCCTTCTCAGATTAGAACAGTTAGAGAAGGTAAGGGAAGTAAGAGTTGGTGGCAATAGTCCATCTTCAAGAAAAGACTCATCATCTGCTTCTCCGAGCCACAAGTCTGTTAGATCTCATGTTTTGATGATAACAAAGAATGATTTGAAAAAGATTTGGTTAATAAATAAGTTTGAATAAAGTAATAATAGGGATCAGCATCACTTGAAGTAAGCAATGGAGTATTGAAGAAACGCCAAAGAAAAAAACTGAGAAACTTGATCAGAAGCAAGTTTTCTAAGGCATTACTCGAGTACGTACTCGGGTAATGAGACAAAACTTGAAGTAACCAAAGACACCTTCCAGTAACCTGCCAACGTTACTCGAGTAAGTACTCGAGTAATAGTGTAAAAGTTTTCTAGTTGCTCTCAGCCTGCCAACGTTATTCGAGGAGCTACTCGAGTAACCATGTGAAACTCTTCCAGTTGCTCTCGGCCTGCTAATGATACTCGAGTTACTTTGTTTCTGAAAAAGTGTTACTCTCGGCATTTTGTACCACTGCAACA
The DNA here is from genome assembly GCA_963855925.1 of Inga laurina. Lineage (NCBI taxonomy): Eukaryota > Viridiplantae > Streptophyta > Magnoliopsida > Fabales > Fabaceae > Inga > Inga laurina. The sequence continues at coordinate 68,282,003 of OY979702.1, forward strand.
TTACTCGAGTAGCTACTCGAGTAACGTACTGAGGTAAGTAAAAACTTGAAGGTAGTACTCGATAAACTTGATTTAATTTTATCTCACTTTCATCAAGTCATTACTCTAGTATGCAAGGATTTAATGATTCTTTTTAAGTGGATTACCCAAGTATGTATCCGAGTAAGCAGTGTTATGTTTGAAGGAAAACCTCAAGTCATTACCTGAGTAAGTGATATACAAAAAGTAAGTTTACTCGAGTAGGTACTCGAGTAACAAGGTAATCAAATTTGAAGTGCTCTCGGCATTGAAATCCTGCAACATTACTGGAGTAAAGCATCGAGTAAACAAAAGTTTATTAGAAGGTTTACTCGAGTTGGTACCCGAGTAACCTATGCAGAAATGAGTGCATTACTCGAGTAGGTACCCGAATAAATAACTATTTCCAAAAGTTTGAGATTTAGTTTATTCCATACACTACCCGAGTAATCTTGTATTTGCTCATTGACTTGAAGTTAATCAAAGCTTTCCCGATGATACTCGAGTAGGTACTCGAGTAAACTTCAAGGGATACTCGAGTAGCTACTCGAGTAGGCAAACCCAGAAATTTAGAAATCATTCAAACGTTCATTAATTTGTTTTCTATATGATTAACCTTTCATTGTATTAGTATTTCTAGCATATTTACAGATAAACAATGAAGAAATCATATCAAGTAAGAGAAGTCAAATGAAACGTTCAAATGCCAACCACCGCCAACGGATATTTTTCAAAAACTGGAAAAGTCAATAGTGGATGCGTACTCTCCAACGGACGAGAAGTAAATGTTACAACGGTCATCAACAACATATCTATATATATATGGGAACATCCAAACAGAGAAGAATATACATACAACAACAAGATTACACTCAAACGTATCATCAAGTTCATTACTCTGTTTTACATTGTAATTGAAATTCTATACTTCAGTGATTCTTATTCACTCTAGAGAGAGATATTTCATTCAAATTCAATATTTGTTATTGAGATAACTTAAGGTTGTGGAACCTTGAGTTGGGATTGGATTACAACTTGTAAGGGGGAGCGAGTGTCCAGGTGAAGGAACTTGCTTGTACTGAGGTGCCAATAACCCACTAAATCTTGGAAGTTATAGTGAAAATCTCAGAGAAGTTATGAGGACTGGACGTAGGTCAAAGTGGTTGTGGTCGAACCAGTATAACTCCTGGTGTACACTTCGGTGATATTTCTCCTTACTCTTTACTGCTTTAAATTCACTGTCAAAGTTTATATTTGCGACGGATTTTTAGTATCACCCAATTCACCCCCCTTCTTGGGTGAAACGCTTGCTCTAACAAAGTCTTGTAGAGAAGTATGATTATTCAAATCCCATCCCATTTGAGAGGCTGTGAGTTTTGGGCATCCAGAGACTTTAAGATATTTAAGATTTGATGGCAAACCTCTGTCAGGAAATGACTCCATTTGTGGGCAGTTGTCTATGTATAGATCTTTCAGGGAGGGAAAGAGGCTGTGCATACACTCCGGAAGTGAACTCAAATTCTCCAATTCTCCAATTGAAAAAAATTCTAGTTTGGGGGCTTAAAACCCTCCTTGAGGAAAAAATACAAATTTTAAGACACCTCTATATATCCAAGTGTGCAAGAGAGGAATGGTGTCCCACTAAAACAAGTATCAAGATTACTACAGCCATTCAGCCTTAAAAACTGAAGCTTAGGGAATAAATCAGGCGGAAAAGACTTGAGAAAGTCACATTTTTCTTCTATATTCATTTCAATAATGAAGTTATGACAGTGGCTAAATGTCAATGGGAATTCCAAGTGGGGACAATCAGAAAAGTTCAACTCTTTAAGGCAGGAATTGGCAATTGTATGCTCAATTTTTTCAACTGACAAGACTTCAATGAAGCAACTAGAAATTTGAAGAGCTTTCAGGGTTGATGGAAGACAATCCAATTTCACCTTTCCACAATCACTTATAAAAAACTCAAGAGGAAATAGAGCCCTTGGAACTGAGCCCTTGGAAAGAGCCTAACAGATTTTCACATTTCCATTCCTCCCAATTCTTCATATATTTGAACCTCAAGATATCTAGGGGAATAGTGTTAGAGCTATTGCCATGAAATTCTTCAGCAATAGCCACTATACTATCAAACCCTACAATTGATAGTGACTTGAGTGATGGAAGGATGTCTAGAGATGGCAAGGATGAAAAGTATTTGCAATGGCTCAACTTCAAGGATACCAGTTTGAACAATGAATGATCTGCAAACTAGTTTGGAAACATAGCACCACCATAATTTCTAATTGATAGCTTTTTTAAGTTCTGATGTGGCTGTAACTTCTCTAGGACATCCTTATCATTTTGTGATTCATCATTGTTCCTACTCCATTCCAATGTTAACTTCTCTCAAGGTATATATTTCCTTTCAAATTGACCACTGAAGCATCCGTGGGATTAATTACATTTTGCAACTTTAAGATGGAAAGGGATCCCTAAAGATTAAGTTCTTTTAATTGTTTGATATTGGTCTCCTTACATTTGCCCACAATAAATGTTGACAACATCTGAAGATTTATCAGTTTATCAATTGCTTTGGCATCTCCTTCACCATAGCTTGATGAAAATCAAGATGCCGTAGATTCACAAGTTTATGCAAATCAGTGGGTAACTCTTTCAAACAATCACATCTCTATAGCTATAATGTTTGTAAATGATAAAGTCAACATATTGAATCGGCAATTTCTTTATTTCAGTATGTGATAACTGATAAGTCCAAATAACACAGACATTTGAGATTTCCTATTGAATTAGGCAACTTAGCCATGCAACGATAATCAGATAGGGATAAGACCTTCATGTAACTAAATGTGGATAGTACATATATAAGCTTATGAGACATCATGCGATTATATTGTCATTCTTTTGTATATCTATAACCCTGCATGGATAGAGGCAAGAATATGCGTAATCTAGTAGCCTAGCATATGATCTCAAACCGTTTGGACGTTTCAACACATCTCTTAAATATGAAATGACGGGTAATTTTTGTCAAATTATTTGTGTCATCTACCTCCAACCTATGACAAAATTTTCCATATTCATCTTTTGCCAAATCATTAACAAGGTCATGCATGACAAAGCGCATGTCATCCCCGGTTGATCGCTGAAAAAATGACCTTGACCACAGATCATGAGAGAATTGCTCTCCTACTTCCCTTGCATCTCTGCTTGGATGAGCACGTCAGAAAATTTTCAGCCATCAATAATCAAATTAAAAGCTCCTTGTCAAAATCATAATTTTTGGGAAATATGGAACAATAAGCAAAACATCTCTTAATAAAGGAGGGAAGGTAATGATAGCTCAATCTTAAGGCAGGGAGAATAATGCTCTTCTCCTCCCATATCTCACTTTTCAAAATGTCATTCCATTCCTCATTGGATAATTTTGTGTACAAGAGACTCCCAATGGTTTTGCTTTTAGGGTAAAATTCATGAATACATAAATAAATACTTCCTCTGATCTTAATTATAAGACAAATTTGAATTTTTTTAGAGAAATTAAGGAAGCCAATTAAATTCTTTTAGAGTATTTATATTTTTATTTTTTTCTCCAAACTAATTAATTTGACTAATAAACAGATATATAATCTAAGGATACTAAAAATATAAATATTCTAAAGTAATTTAATTAGTTTCCTTAATTTCTCCAAAAAAATAAATTTTATTTTATAATTAGGAATAAAAGGAGTAATAAATTACAGTAATTGAATTTTCCTATATAAAAAACAAATAATTGCAAAGCAAACAAGAGAGATGAAAGTGCCTAGCGGGGAAAGTAGTGTAGCATAATGAGATTTAGGACTGGGAGTTAAAAATGCCTCAGCGGAGAGGACTTGGATCCTCTCCTTTTCTTTTCCCACTTGCTTCGGTTTTTTTCTTTTAAAATGTATTATTTTGATAAAAAATACACAAGTTACTCTTTTTTTTTGAAAAATAATATTAATCACTCTAAAGTATTTTTCAATACCAATCAGTTCCTTAAAATATTATTTCAAGATCCTAAAAAATTAGTTTAGGATATTGGATCATACTAAAACAATATTTTAAAGTACTGACTGATACTTAAAAAATATTTTAGGATAGTCAATATTATTTAAAAAAAAAAGTAAAAAATTTATGCATTTCACACCAAAATAGTACATTTAGCGAGAAAAGGACGGAAGTGAATGGAAAGGAAAAAGGAGGGGATCCAACTCCATTGGTATCGGTGGGTACCTGGGTATGGTTTGGAAATATCTCATTGGGTATGGTTTGAGGTTCTGCGTAACCTTGTTTCTTTGTTTTAGTCTAGTAATGGACTAATGTAATCCAGTTTGTCATTCAAAAAAAAAAAAATCTCATTCTGGGGATGTCACTCGCGAAGACTTTTTTAAGTTTTAGGAAAAATCCTATAAAATTACTTTTAAACTTCAAAATCCTAAAAGGTTACGTGAATAGGCAAAAGGATAGAAAGGAAGAATAAATGTTGGGATTTGGGATTTTGGAGTGTCAGAAACTTACCAATCAACCCTCATATATATATATATATATATATATATATATTTTTTTTTTAAGAAGGACAAGCACCCTCCTCTGCAGTCCGAAAAATTTTTGTAATGCAATTAACCACATTTTAGCAGATATATACTATACTTGCAATGTGTCTATCAACATTCATAATTATAAAAATAATTAATTATAATTTTATTACATTTTCCAAAATTTTTAATATTATAATCTGAATTTTAAAATTCTAAAGTAAATAAATCAATTTTAAAAATAATTTATACAATGTAATAAAATAAATATAAACAAATAATTTTTCTGCATTATAGTAACATGACTTACGTTGTCATATTCATATACCAAGACACGCTTAAATTTAATTTTTAATCATGTCCATCATCTTCTATCCTCGGAAATTTAAAATTTAAAATTGTTTTCAACAGTTAATTTTTTTTGGAGAATGATTTTCATATTTTACATTGAAAAATGTGATTCTCCTATACTTAATTTAAGAGCTAGTTGATTTTATTTAGAAATATTAAGGAAGCTAAATAAGTTATATTAAAATATTTATATTTATTATTTTTCTCCAAATTAAATTATCTGACTTACAAACTGATATATAATCTAATGATACACAACATATGTTATGATTAGGTAACTTATTTATGCTCTTTAATCTTTTTAAAAATAATTAATGACCAGCTCTTATATTAAGAATAAGAGGGGTGTGTGTGTGTGTATTTTTTTTTTTCAGTATTACTATATAAGTATATATGGAAGGCGTCCTTACATTCCCATTAGTTTACACCGCCGTGAGTGGTTGATGAACACAATGTGTTAGTTATGTGACAAAGTTTGTAGTAACATATTCATGTTTTGATCTGACTTGATTATTTGAAAATAAGGTACACTCGGCATAATATATCGTACGGTTCTTACCCCTTAGGCTAAGGTGAGACGCGGAAATCAAAGATAATTGATAAAAATAAAAGGGACAATCAAATTATTCCCAAATTGTTCTGGTAAAATCAACAGAAGGAAGTACAACAATTTTTTTAATAATGGACTACTCCAAATACCTCTTTTAAATTTTTAATATAAAATATATTTATCTAATTTGATTAGATTAAAAATATTAGTTGAGTTAGTTAATATAACATGTATTTTCTAAAATATCCTTATCATCTTTCTTAATTCTCTTATTCCTTCTTCTTCTTGATTATTGTTGAGAGAGCATTAATAAAGATAAATTAAGAAAAAATTAATAAATATGAAAATCCTATTTTATATTTAAGATCAAGATCAACTCTTCAAATATATTTTATATCAAAGATAAGAGAAATACTAAGCAGCTTCAAACAATATACAAGTTTAGAGCAGCCATCTAGATTTAGGACTTCCAACGACTTCACACAAAATAAGGAATTAGGGATACCAACAAGAAGACTGATGCCACGAATCTAAAGAGCATATTCCAAAAAGATTAAGTTATTAAGAAGAAAACAAAGGCATTTTTAATAATAGGTGAAGGAATCGATATATATTAATCATAATTTAATTGAAGAAATAAAAATAACATTAACATACCGTTTTGCCATTCCATTCGTCGGTGATGTTGCCATCAGGCATAATCAATTGAACTGAACGACTGTATCAAACAAAAATCTTGATGGTGAACAAGTGAAAGGATATATTGATGCCACGAAACTTATTGCAAGTGTTCTAGAAAATATTTACATTGAGAAATATGAGCAATTGGGTTGATCATAGCTTAAATCCTCAATTTAACCCTTTTTTAAAATACATCTATGTTAGATTTTATTTTTAATATTTTTAAAAATACAAATTTTAAATTAAGGATTGATTGATATATCAATATGTAATTGTAAAGTCACTATTTAAATTTAAATTTGTTGATTTTTTTTTAAAATGAAACTTATGACAGCATTAGCATTAAGGGATTAAATATAGAATTAAGGTATGCGTTTAACATCTAAAACTATTTTTAAAAGTATAATTAGCATATTAAAATATTTAGTGATACAATTTTGTTTCTAATATATTTTTAATAGAGCAATTTTGACCCAATTCAACATAAGCTTAACATCCGTTATCTCTCACACCGATGCTACCGTTCATCATCTTCATCAAACCAGACGTGACTGAACCAGAAAGGCATCCGGGTTATTGATTAATTTCCGGAAAGGAAAACAAAATGAAAAACAAATCGAATGTGATGAAAATGAAGACAGGACCAAAGGCCATTGGTGTCAAGTTATGTTCCTGGAATTGCTACCCTCTCTTTATTTCACATTACCTTCTTCGCTTTTCTTTGCCAGGTGTTCAGTGAGGATTTCGTTTCTGAGGTGATATGATTTTCAGTTGTCCTAGCCGATTCATGTATTTTTCATGCTTTTTTTTTTTTAAAAAAAAAAAAAGTTTCGGTGTTATCTTTATTTTCATCGCATTTGATTTGTTTTTCATTTCGTTTTCCCTTTTGAAAATTAATCTATAACCTCGTTGCCCTTGTATCTCAGTCACGTCTCTGGTCTGATGAAGATGATGAACAGGAGCATCGGTGTGAGAGATAACGGCTGTCAAGCTTATGTTAGATTGGGTTCAAATTGCTTCATAGAAAATACTCAAAATAGATTAGAACCAAAATTGCATCGAAGGCGTTAAATGCATTACTTTAGTAGTTTGAGGTGCTGGCTGCAGTATAATCATTAAAAATATACTATAAATTTGGGGAATTAAATTGAAATTTGATATAAATTTAGAAGAACAAACATATATTTTAGCTTTGTTAAATGTTATATATTAGGTATCAATATGTTGTTTATTGATATAATAAGTGACCTCACCTTATAAAAAAATAAATTTAAATTTAAATATTAAAAAACTTATTTATTAGAATCTTTTACAATCTAAAATTTGGAAAGAAAAACTTTTAGTCACCTTAAAAAATAAATATTATATATTTTGAAATGACAAGGCGTATGTCAATATGTAATAGAGACCACCCAACAACTCAATAGTATATATTCGAATTTTTAATTAAGAACATGCTGTCAAAGATTAATATAATTTGTATTAAGTAACAACTCAATATTATTCCCAATGGACAGCAACATGATTGAAACAGAAAATTAATCAGACATTTATTTTTTGTTTTGCCGTCGTAAATATTGTAAATTGGGAGGTTATGAAATAAATCAAATGCTGCAACAACGGCAACAATAATTCAACTATACTGAGGCTAAGCGTACAGGCGGGTGAGGAGTCTAACAATTCTATTATAGTGTGTTTGTATTAGCTTTTTGTAATAGTTTTTATGATTTACGAGATAAGTGTGTGAGAGAAGTTTTATCTTAGGTTGCACAAACTATAGTTTTGGTGCTTGTCAAACACACATATAGCCTGCGGTGGATCAGTTACTTTTTTTTTTTCCATGTCTGAACTTTTATAAACTTGTTGGTTAAAAAAAGAAAATAATTTTTATAAACTTAAGATAGAATAAAAGTTAGAGAGTAAATATAATTTATGTTTGAATTAATAGTGATAAAAGCATATCTGCACTGTAAAAAGTGTGTCTTAGTAGCTTCTTAAAAATAACTTTTAACCTCAAAACTTGTCAATATCCGTTTCCATTTCGATATTCGAAAAGTAATAAAGACAGAATTCAATGGGCATACAGAAAAGTACAGTTATACTGATAAAAATATTTGTTTACAATCCTAACGTCACTAGTCAATGGAAATAGAAAATACAGCGGAAGTTTTAATATTTACAAATTTCACCAAAATATCATAAAATAGACTAATTATGACCACGATCTTATTCTTACCTTGAGACACGTGCTGTTCACTTTCCGGCGTCTACGTCTTTTCCCTTTGCCCCACTAGTACCTGCTGAAGTATTTGTTTAAAAATAGGGTGAGATTCCGGAGAATCCCCGTAGAGACATAATATCGTTCATAGAGAATGTGACAAGTAAATATGACATGCGCCAATGTATGCACAAATTAATGAACAATATAAACACATCATCGTCATGTATATATGAGTAGGGCCCAGCCCCACAATCTACACCAGTTGGACTTCTGCCAACTCCCAGTGTAAGTGCACCTCTGGCACTAATTGCCCATCTCTAGGCAAATCATGTTGATTAATAAAGTGCATTTACAAAACAATGGCGTCCACACAATCACATAACTTATGGCATAGTGTATGAAGGATAATGTCCCTACCTCAAAGCTTTATAATCCTCTATTTAATGGTGTCTCGTAAAGCGTGCTGTCTCGGTGTCAAACTCGTTCCTAAAATATTAAATGTACAAGAAATAGGTCATAACCTATCCAAATATCATTTTAGACTTTTTCATGGTGTTTCTTGTGGTTATATTTGTCTATGGTGAAAATTTACCAAAATGCCCCCGGGACCCCGGCCCGGCCCCCCCGCACCCAGCCCAATGGCACGTTTTTCCAAAATTTTGACTAAGGCTATTCTAACTTATTTTCGCCCAAGGAATCCATTACCGGGCTCAAAATCACCAAATTCACTATCAAATTATGAAAATACCCTTGACAACCAGTACTTAGGGATTTCAATGGCATTTTCGTAATTATGCTTTTTGGGCCTCTAACGGAAAAAGTGCCCAATTGTAACCCCACCTATTTTTGCCCACTGAATCCAATGGAACCATTTATTTCATGAAAATCCAGCTCCAACCCCCTGAAACAGTGCTGGCCGAAATATTTAAGAAAAATGGAAAATATAGTTTTGTGTTCTAGCTTCCAAAACTTACACTTTTCCACTTCTAATTCTTTATTAACTCATTCAAACACTTCTTAACCATGATTCAAAGAAATTTGGGCAGCATAACCCCTTAGGGTTAGGACTTTTCAAATTTACAAAATCAACCAACCAATACCAAACAAAGCCAAGAACAATAATAGCAACAACAATAAACCATAAGAGTTGATGTTCTTGAAGTTACTTTGGTTTTCTTCACTTTCTCTCTTTAAAGCCTACCACCCTCTTTGTCTCTCCCTTGAGATTGCTTGCTAAACATAGTATTTCATGGAGAAGAAGAGATTAGAGAGGAGGTCATACAAAAGAGGAAGTTTGATCACATAAACATGCAAGCTTACCTTTGATCTTTCTTAGTTGAGCTCTCCTCCTTCCCCCCCCCCCTCTCTCTCTCGTTCTTGATGTGAAATGAGCAAGAAAGATGAAACATGGGCTTCATAAAATATCTCCCATTTTCCTCTTAATTAATAAATGATAGGATAATAACATATGACATAAGCCTTGTACTTAAGTTTATCCTCTTCCAACTTGTGTCATAAGCCTCCAATTGCAATTGAACCAATTCTCCTCTATTTGGTTAACCCAAAAATGTCCTAAAGGCCCTTCATGCACACCATTTGTGCTTTCATTCCATTAATTAAACTAAATGCTCCAAGAAATCATATTTTAATCCAATTGCTACATGTGCTCATCTTTAACAATTCTAATTTAATCCTTTGCCTTAAGATGTTGACACTTGGCATAACTATGAGCCAAATAATTATTTCTCCCTCCTATTTCTTTTTTTTCTTTCACAATTTACACAATTGCCAACACATTTTATTTTTTCCAATTATGCATTTTTCTTTATTTTTCTTGATTAATTGAAATCAACTCTAATTAATTGAAAAATAATTAATCTTTGGCTATATTGGCAAAATTATAATTTTGCTATCACCTTTGCAATTTAATTCTTTTCTTGAATTAATTTGCCCATTTCCTTATGAATATGAATATTTCAAAATTCACAAGATCCAATTTCCATGAATATTCACCATTTTATTGAATTACTTAAATAATTACAATATATTTTTGGTGAATATAAAATTTGGGATGTTACAGTTCTCCCCCACTTAATTAAATTTCGTCCTCGAAATTTGCTACGCTTATATATTCATAAATTCCAGGTAACGCTTCTTCATACTTTCTTCTGTTTCCCATGTAGCCTCTCTAGGCAATAACCCTTTCCAGACAACTTAAATGAACAGGATACTATTGGTTCTGAGTTGCTTTTCCTGCCGATCGATGATTCGGTCAGGCATGACTTCGTAAGTCAATTCTTCACGGATTTCCACATCCTCGTACTCTATTACATGCTTTGGACCAGGTTGATACTTTGTCATCTAAGAAACATGGAAAACGTCGTGTAGCTTGCTCAGACTCGGTGGCAAAGCGATACGGTACTCACTTTAAGATTTATCTCTTCTTTTGTGCATCAACAATGTCATGCTAATTAAATAGGAGTCCCACATGAATCTCTATAATACCTGACTGCACCCAAAATCTATGTTTCTCTATGCCAAGCCTTGGCCCAATTCCACTTGAATCATTCAGAGCCATATAAACTCTTATTAAAACCCCTTTAATATGGAACTTATTACAATGCACCATCGTTGAGAGCCAATGTTCCTGTAGCTCTATTCTATGATTCAACATCACAGCGACTACACTATAAGGTTCGTCGTCATGGTGGCTGCACTCTAAGGTTCGTCGTCATGGTGGCTGCACTCTAAGGTTCGTCGTCACGGTCGCTGCGTTCTAGGGTTAGTGGTCACGGTGGCTGCACTCTAGGGTTCATCGTCACGGTGGCTACACTCTAGGGTTCTTTGTCATGGTGGCTCCACACTACAGTATTGTATTCGGTGTTTTACACAGGCGCCCATATACCTGGTCAGCCCCTCCGGTCAGAACTTTCCTTAGGTAGCCCTCTTCGTTCAGATTTCACCTTAAGTAGCCCTCTCCGATCAGATTTCACCGTAGGTAGCCCTCTTCGTTCAGAACTTTCAATCTTTGTGGTCGTAGTACAACTCCACAACTAGCCATAAAGGCAACATTTCCATATTCAAAACAAACATTATTACCATCTGCTCAAGATTATGGATGGGATAATTCGATTCCTGAAACTTCAACTGACATGATGCATACGCCCTCACTCGGCTTGCATCAATTCTCATCTCAATCTATGCCTGCTTGCATCCGGGACTCAATTCCCTTCCCAATCCATGCCGTCTGGCATTAGTGAAGACAACAATGGCTCACTATGGATATGAGATTATTAATGTTGGTACTTCAATAAATTTTTCCTTTCAGCTCTCTGAAGCTCCTCTCACAATCATCATCTCATGCATAATGTTGAGTTCTGGGAAATTTTGATATAAACATGTCATCCTTTTTATTGTCACACCCCGCACTTCCCAATCCCAGGGACTACAAGCAGACTACGAGTGTGGACTCACCAAGAATCTATGGCCCCTCCAACTCAACTGCATTTCTTTTGCCTCCCGTAGCCTCGAACACATGACCCTAAGGGCATAAGATCGCGGTCCTGACTAAGGCTACTATCATTAAGCTACTCATAATAATCAACAAGACTCAAAACGCTGCATATCACAATCACAGTTTCCAGCTTTTTCGGTTTAGTACTACTTCCACTTTACCAGGGTCCACCAGGAAAAACAAAAGGTCAAAAAAGATATCAAAAAGGAAAATTTAGAAACATGATGACTGAGCTGGAATAATTAACAAGCAATATGAGCGTTCTAAGATACCAAACGAATTCAGGTCAAAAAAGATATCAAAAGAATTTATCATTAAATTATTATTTAGGCCAAAAAAGAAATCAATGAAGAAGAAAGGGTTGTTATTTGTTGAGGTGGAAATTTCGCGGAGCCTGCCTTGAAACTGAGGGATGTGAGTGTGTTTGGGTAAGCCCCAAACTACGGTTTCAAAAACCCTTTTTCGTAAATCAAAACAAAATTACTCTCACATTTTATTACTTGCTTGCCAACAAGTTGAGTCTATTGTGATTTGTTAATGTGGAAATTTCTAGGAGCTTGCTCCTGAAAGAGATATGATAAGTTTTTCTAATTTCTACGCACCCCAACATATCACTTACCACTTACTTAGGGCTGTCAATTCCTTCTTCACCCAATTTCATTCTTGTCCTTACCTTGACATAGTTTTCAATTTCTCTTTTTTCCCCTTATTTTAATTTTTGGGATCATCTTAACTTACTAATTGATCAACAGTCATGCTAATGAAGGTGCCGATAGTTTGCTTATGAAGACTCAAGGGGCAAACATGATCAAAGAAGATCGTGGGTGTGAATGTGATTCCCATCTTTCGTTCTTCTCATCATAAGTTGATGCTTCCATGATGATATATTTATCGTGTTAAATAAAATGAGGGTAAAATAAATGAAGCTACAATAATGCATGTTTTAGAATTTAGATAGCCAAAAATAATCACTTTCGGGTACATCCCTTGGGTCAATCGGAGCAAAACAGAGCAATGCATGGTGTTATGGATTGGACAGAACAACAGAACGATGATATGTATTTTTTTGGGTGAACTGGAACAAGGATATATAATGCATCAAGAGTTAACATAATTATTAGGCCTATAAGAAATCAACGGATGCGATTAACTAGATAAAACTGAAGATTCAATCCTCATTGATTTTATATTATATGACCATTTGTTATATTATGTAATATAAACTGGGTTCTTGTTGGGAAAAAATATAAACGAAACTCTGTTCAATATGAAATCATACTCTTAATGCATAGTATGGAATGAACTGACATGTAAATTTATTGGTATTGATGACCCATGGTTTTTACTATTTCCCACGTTAATAAATTTGGTGTCTCCAGTTGCAATTATGCTATTTAATTTCTGTTATATATTTACTATTTATTACTAAAAGATTCTTACAAGTAATGATGATAATTTATTTTTCCTACATAGAAGTCATTGGTTGTGTTTTTTCTCATCAATATAGTCATATAGATCACGAGATGATGAAAGAATAAATTCATGATTATATTAATAAATGATATTGAATTACTGAATACTAATTATACTTATATATATATATGTGTGTGTGTGTGTGTGTGTGTGTGTGCATAGCTCCTGTCTCTTGCTGGAAAATGGTTGCTAGATGATTAATAAATTAAATTGCAATACCGAATATTAAGTATACTTATTTCTTCTTTGATATGCATAGTTGTTACATAAAAACATACTGGTCAGTCATTCTGGTCCTCAAATATCATTCTCCTTGAATAATACATGTATTAAAATTGTAGGAAGCAACATTTCTCATAAAATAAATGTATTAAAATTGTTTAGTAAATGGGAAGTAGTGAGTTCAATGCTACTTGTAAATTCAAGTCGTTTGTGTTTAACCTCTAATTCAAAAAAATTGCTAATGCTCATTAAAAAGTAATTAAAAAAATAAAATAGAAATAAGATGTAGAACTTTTTTGTCCACAACACTATTTCTCATCCTAATAAATTTATTTTTTGTTGCAATTCCCTAACATAGAGCTACCAATTGAGGGTTATTAATGTCATATATTTGTGTAAGGCCATCATTACGGTGGATGCTTGTCTTGATGACATTGAATAATAAGTAACATATATTCCTGTCAAAGCATAGTTTTGGTAGAAACAAATATGAAGGGAGTTGAGAAAGGAGGAGAAGCATGAAAAACAAAAAGAATTAATAAATGATATATTAGCTTCTATCCATATCAGAAATTCAAATAGATTTTTGACTATATATAGCTTCTAATCTCATTAGAGAAAATGATTATATTGCTGAATGTTTTCTTTTCATATTTGGCTTTTTGCCAAGCTCTTCATCAAAAAGGGGAAAGTTCAGACAGGTGGCAAGCTTGGAGCAACAAGCCAAATTTAGGATTTCTAAAGAGGGCTGTGAAAATAACGTATTGGGAATACTAACAAGATTAGTACAATTCCTCAAGTTTAAATATTCAATCCTTGAACAATAAGCAATGGAAGGATGAAGCTGTGATAGTTTAATGCATCCTTCAAGATCTAGCCTCTCAAGTCTTGGTAATGTTTCAAAATTTGGCATGTTGGTTAAATCTTTGGAGCCACTAAGATTCATGTTCGTCAAGCAAGCGAATTCCTGTAAAATATATATAAAGACAATTAGCTTATACAATGTCTTCAAGTTAAGAAGGTCTCACACACAATATCGCACAATTAACATTACCCTTGTTCCACTCCAATTGCCTTCACCCCAGCCTTGATGTAAGTAGTTGATCTCCTCTAATGCTATCTGAAAACCAGGTAAGTAGGCAGGTTAAAGTTTTTGCTAGAGAACTTTACACACAAACACAACATGCATGATTAAAATAAAAATATATAATTTCTCAACATATAATAAATAGATAACGTATATATTTTATTAGTTGATATACAAATTTTGACTATTGCTTATAGATTGATTTCATTTACTTGTGATGAAATTATCAGCTACCTTTTCTTCATCCCATATACTTGTGATGCAACTATCAGGCAAAATCAATGCCTTAAGAGTATATGGTCTAAAACCAAACGGCAAAGAAGTGAAGGGATATTGGTGCCATGAAATATATCGTAGACTAACTAAGTGGAACACCCTCTAGGACTCCAGAAAATTCCACATTACGAAATATGAGTAGCCTAAGATTCTTCATGAATGCTAAAGCTTCAACCCTTAGTGTTTTCCCAAGTGAATGATCTTCTAAGTCCAAGACTAGTGCTTCAACATTAGGATACTCCTGTGAATAAACACAATTTATATTAAATTGATACAAAGTGGGATTACTTCAATTTTAGGACATTATGTATTAATGTTTCAACTAAACAAAAAAAGTTATAAAAGCTTACTGTGACATTTTGCAGAACAGTATATATATCATCAAAATCCCATAATCTACTCCACTTCCCTGGCTCTGAAGGGGATTTTTGCCGAACAATTTCTTTTCCCATTTCTTGCAGTAAACGATGCATTTGTACTCTTTTATCTATGAAGGCCATGAGTGATTTTCGAATCAAAACTTGCACACGACGCTTCCCTGGTTTGGGTTCAAGGGCTTCCAAAATCTCTTCTACAAAAGTAATCTCCTTCCCAGTAAAAAAAGCATGCAATGTCTAAAAACACTTCCCGACAAAAGGCGTCTAGTTCATGAAAGCTTCTTTTGAGGACCTTCATGACCACAAAGCTAGCGACCTTTTTGAATTCAACCAATGCTGTGCTCCATTCAGAAGATCTTGTGTTATACAAGAATGAGCCCAGTTTTACAATTGCTAGTGGAAGGCCGCTAGCATATTCGAGTGCCCTATTTATTACCCCCTCATCATAACCTCTTACTGGAAAATCACATTTGAAAGCTTTCCGACAAAATAATTGAAGAGCTTCATCTCTTCTCAATAATTTCACCCTATAAATATATGCATCAAGCATCTCAAACTCCTCAAGGACTCCTTCATCTGTGGTTGTTATGATGATTCTGCTCCCACCACCCAACAAGCTGTCATCTATAGTCTGGATTAATGGTTTTAGGTTTTGGTAACTAACAAGATCATCAAGAACTAATAGAATATTCTTGCCATGTAACATCCCTGTGCTCATATGAAATTCTGATAGGTTAAGTAGGAAATAAGAAGCATCAAATCGGTGAGAGATCCTGTCATATACAACTCTGGCAAGGGTTGTCTTCCCTATCCCACCCATGCCACAGATGCCCACAACTCGAACCTCATTATGTGAACCCAAATCAAGAAGCTCTTCTACTTCTCTCACTCTAGATTGCATTCCTACTAGGTCTGCATCAACATAACATAATTGATGACGGACTTTTTTCTTGACCTCTCTAACAATGACATCAATAACTTGTGGGCATGGGCTGAAGTAAATTAAAAGCCAAAAACAAAAGCACCAACTTAATCACTTACTCAGTGAACAGATAAGCTGTCATAAAAAAAAATGATAGAGAAAAAAGCATGACAAAAATTTACTCACTCGTATGGAACATCCCAACCAGAGAGATTGGCAACTCGTTTCATAGCTAGCCTCCAGCTGTGAACCTTGCGTAAATTTGTTGTGAACCTGTGTTCATGTTCAGCGATAGCTTTTTCAAAAGAATTACTCTGGTTTTGTACCTCTGATGGATCAACATCATAGAAAATTGGGATAACAATGAATCGCGGTTCATGAATGCGCTCAGCAATCTCAGAGAGCTCCTCAAGGCACCACACCGAAGAAGCATAATTTTTGGAGAAGACAATCATGAAAATGTTGGATTGTTGAATTGCTTTGAGAAAGTGGCGTGGAAGAAATACGGAATCACCTGGATCAAGCTTCTTGTCATCACAAAAGGTGTTCAAATCGTCAGTTCAAGAGCAGCCCAAAGCCTATCCGTGAATTTACAAGTTTCATCGTCTCCTTTGAAACTGAGATACACAGGAATCGGCCTTAATAATGAGCTGCTGCTGCTGAAACTCTGCATGGGCATAACCTTTCAGTCTTAATGATCTATCAGCTGCTGAAACTTAATGATTGCAGTTGGTCACTGAGTCACTTTCCGGTCACTCGGTTGAGGCGAAGTTTGGGAGCTCCGTCAATGGCTCTGCGAATGAATATGACTCCCAGAAGTAAGAAAAAAAGGAAAAAGAAAAGGAAAGAGTGGTTGTGATGGAAAGTTCTGGGAACTTTTATTTTTGAATAAACTGTAAGGTGATTGCCATTTAATTTTGTCTTCGAGCAAAGACTCAAAGAGGAAAGCAAAGTAAAGTCCAGAGCTTTTTCTTACTCACCTTTAAATAAATAATCTTTATATATTCTCTCTCTTGGGCTTATGATATGCGAGTCGTTGAAGGTTGTGGAAGAAGAATGATATATATTATGCTCCCTCACATCTCCAATTATCGAATCCGCGTATGAGTAACATCAAAAATTGTCTTGAAAAATCAAAGAAATCTATTTGGCATCATATGAAGATTTAGGGAAAATGACGTTTGATGAACTTTGAACATAATTAATTATAATCAAGGATCACAAGTTTTAAAGAATTTTAAACAGAAAAGATCAAGGTCTTTAATTGTAATTAATACTTTTCTAGGCTAATTTGTTTAATTTGGTGATCTTTTTTCCAGCTCAGGGTCACAGGTAAGAAATAGATCATATATTTGACCGCATTTTTTTAGCTATGTTGGGATGAAATCCTGTAACACTCTAAATTTTATATTCACCAAATATATTGTAATTATTTGAGAAATTTAATAAAATGATGAATATTCATGAATTTGGAATTTATGAATTTATAAATGTTCAATTTCATGGGAAATTGGGCACAAATAATTATGGAATTAATTTGGGTAATTTAAAAAGCCCAATATTAAGGTCCAAAAATGAAGGAATATTAGAGAAAATATTTGTTCTAAAAATAGATGGAAATTGGCCAAAGAAAAATAAGAAAAGAAATTGGATTAGAAAGGTAATGGCAAAATCGTAATTTTGCCAAAATGGCACAAAATAAATTATTTTTCAATTAATTGAAGTTAATTTCAATTAATTAAGAAAAATAAAGGTTAAAAATATATTTAGAATATTTTGGTCAATTTAATATGAATTTATGGAAAATTTGAACAAAAAGTGCAATTTTGACCAAAATTGAGACTTTACGTGTATACGTAACCGAAACAAGTTGTGAAGCCAATTGAGACCATAGGGAGGGACCCCTAGGTGTCTCCTACATGTGACATAAAGAAGGAAATATTGGTTGGACATGATGGCATGGTTACGTGAATGTAGGAAGTTATGTACATAAATTGGATTTTAGTAATTTTTGGAAAATTAGACAAATTATTATAATATTATGAAATATGGTAATATAAAATTCATCTTTCTCATTCAGCTTCTAAACCACGAGAAACAGACCTAAACATAGTGTGAGAAAGTTGAGAGAGTTTAGAGAGAGAAATAGAAGAAAAATCACAAGGTAAGCCGATTTCTCCGACGATTTCGCTCCTAACGTGTATAACTCCGACTCTAAACTACTCCTCTTTGTTCTTTAAGGTTTGGAAAGCTCAAATTTGGTGTTTTGAAAGTTAGGGTTTTCAGCCATCTTTGAGAAAAGCTAGTGGGAGCTTGAGGTAACTTCCAAACTCTTGTGTATTGACTATTCTAGCTGCTGTGGGCAATTTAATCGGTGAAATTTCGCCGGATTGCCATTGGTTTTAATTTTTGGAAATGGGTATGTGGGGCTGTTATGCTGCCCAAATTGGTACTAAATGGTATTTGTAACCTAATGGAATAGTCAATAAAGTGGTTAGGAGTAGAAAGGAACGTGTTTACGGAGCCGAAACCGAAAAACCCCAATTTTCCCCTCAAAACCTATATATTTCGGTCAGCATTGTAAATGGGTCTTAGAGTTGGATTTTCAATGATTTGATGATTCCATTGGATTCAGTGGGCAAAAATAGGTGGGGTTACAGTTGGGCATTTTTTCAGAAAAGGCTGAGAAAGCATAATTACGAAAACACCCCTAAAACCCTAAAAGTAGGGCTGCCAAGGGCAATTTCGTAATTTGACATTGAATTTGGTAATTTTGAGTCCGGAAATGGATTCCTTGGATGAAAATATGATAGGATAGCCATAGTCAAAAATTTGGAAAAACGTGCCATCGGGCCAGGTACGGCGGGGCCGGGGTCCCGGGGGCATTTTGGTAAATTTTCACCATAGGCTAATATAACCACAAGAAACACTATGGAAGTGTCTAAAATGATACTTGGATGGGTTATGACCTATTTCTTGTATGTTTGACGTTTTAGGACCGAGTTGGACGCCTATAGTTGACACGTTTTACGAGGCGGACCCTTTGAGACAGGAAAGAGATTAAGGTAGGGACTACTATCTCTCATATACTATATGACTATTTGTATGATGCGTGTTACTGTATTTTGTGATCTGAACACGTGCTGGAGGCACATTACCTAGCTGTGGTCTAGGACCTAGCTGAGGTACACTGGTCTTACCTAGCTGTAGTCAAGGACTCGGCTGAGGTACATGCAGGGGTTTCAATGGGTTAGTTGGCCCTGAATTTTGTGTACACACACGGATGATATGAATTTTCATTTTACTTGATACGGTGCATTGCATATTTAATTTTCGCATTTTATATGTTGATCGTATGTTTCTACTGAGATTCCTTGGAATCTCACCCCTTTTTCTAATCAAAATGTCTCAGCGGGTGCCAGTGGCTCGAAAGCCAAGGATGCAGAGAAGGGAAACTGACAGACACGTTTCCCAAGATGAATACAATGGTTGTATAGTTTGTATGTGAAATAGTTTTGGGAACATACTGTACATATTTGTCATTATTATCGACTTCTGCTCTGTTAATGACTGTCTGTAAATAAATATTTATTATCAGTATAACTGTACTTTTCTGTTTGCCTATGAAACTTGTTCATTATTGCCGTGCGCATATCAAAATAGAAACGGGTGTTGACAGACCCCGTGTGCAAGAAGTGAAAAAATTAAGCTTTTGCAATTGAGTGAGCAGAATGAATCATCATAACAACGTGAAATGTCCAAAATTGAAACCCCTAAATCACTATCAAGGCAATAGAGGATAATGGTATTACAGAGAGAGCTCGCCATAACATTCAATAATAAAGTAAGAAGGGAAAGAGACAAAAGAAGTAGTAGAACAGACACAGAGAGAGAGGGGGGGGGGGGGGGGTTGTGAAACAAACATGATTATTAAATTAAATGATATTACCTCCATTTTTAAATATAAAACATAATTGATCCTTTTTTAAGATATTAATGAAATTAAATAAGTTATTTAATCATATCATATATTGTGTATAATTAGATTTTATATCAATTTATAAGTTAGGCAAAATAGTTAGAAAAAAATGATAAATATAAATACTTTAAAGTAATTTAATTAATTTTATTAATATTTTTAAAAAAATCAACTCTATCTTATATTTAAGATAAATGAGTGCAACTTTATTTCTTAATACCAAATACACTTGAATAGACTTTTGTCTACATAGCTTCCGTCGCTTTTTTAAAAATAATTAAAGTACATCACTTCTCTAAAACTTTTACATGCTGTTGGCATATGACAGAGACCAGCCCACTTCAACGAATCAAGTGAATTATATAAGTTGGAATTTCTAAATTAAAAAAAAAAATAAAATACCAGCAAAAGGCGACTGTATGATTCGTTACAATTCAATATCCCCCGACAATTCAGTCCACACCAACGTTATTAAAAATAACAAATGAATCTGAAGGGAGTTGAGAAAGGAAGAGAGGAATTGAAAGGCATGAAATACAAAAAAAAATTAATAAATATAATGATACAACATTTCTGAGTACCAAATACTCAACAAATAGTGCACTTACAAAACAAAAATTGTTATAAAAACTTTGGGTGTCCTTTTGCATAGCACAATAAATATAATCAAAATCCTATAATCTACCCCACTCTTCTGGCTTAGAAGGGAATTGATGCTGAACAATTTCTCTTCCCATTGCTTGCAATAAACCATGCATTTGTATTTTAGATCTATAATGGCTAAGAGTGATTTTTCAATCAAAACTTGCATATTGTATCTATTAGAAGAAAATGTATGAGTACTATCAAAAATTCCTTCTACAAATTTAATCTCCTTCCCTATAAAAAAACATGCCATGTCTAAAAATATTTCCTTGCAAACGAGACTCAGTTAATCAAAACTCTTTTTGAGGATCTTCATTATCACAGAATTAGCGACATTTTTGAATTCTACCAAGGCACTGCTCCATTTAGAAGCTCTTTTATTATATAAGAATTGGCTCAGCACTACAATTGCTAAAGGAAGGCCACAAGCATATTATATGGAAGTACATTATCTATTTGCTCCTCATAACCTCTCATTGGACCCAAATCAAGAAGCTCTTCTACTTCTTTCACTCAAGATTTCATCCCTACCAGATCTACATCAACGTAAACTAATTCACACATTTTTCTCTTGATCTTTATTATGATGTCATTAATAACTAGTGGCTCTAACCTGAACAAAGGAAAAATAAATGACCTAGTCAACACATTGTATTGATGAATGATGATCAACAGTTACTTGAACATCTCTATAATTTTCCTATTGATGAGACTAGAAAGTTATGATGAAGAAAAAAGCAAGAGTAAATTACTCACTTGAATGGTACGTCCCAACCAGAGAGATTGGCCACGTGTCTTATTGCTAACCTCCTCCAGTGTACATTGCATAAATTTGTGTGAACCTTTATTCATGTTCCGCAAAAGCTTTTTCAACAGAATTACTCTGATTTTGCGCCTCTGGTGGATCCACAGCATAGAAAACTGGGATAATGAAAATAATATATAAAAAGAGTTGCTTA
Organism: Inga laurina; assembly: GCA_963855925.1. Taxonomy (NCBI): domain Eukaryota; kingdom Viridiplantae; phylum Streptophyta; class Magnoliopsida; order Fabales; family Fabaceae; genus Inga; species Inga laurina. The sequence goes on from OY979702.1 coordinate 68,303,837, forward strand.
ATGGCTTAAAACAATTATTCTATGTGAACTGGATTAGTTGATTCATCAATACCATAGTCCTAAGAAACTTTGAAGTTTAAACAGGATCTTCCCACCTTTCAATTGGTAGTAAGCATGATGCTCAATACAAAAGTCTGCAAGCAAGGATTTTTTTTTTGCCACACCCTAAATGGGGAGTGTTTATGAATTATAAATTCCACCTCAGCAGAGTCACTGTGAACATTGACTTCAGTGTAACCTTGATCTCAACATGGCTTCAAACCACCTAAAACAGCAATAACAACGGTCTCAATTGTCAAATTCAAGATAATATACATAATACCAAAATGATATTGTGTTTTTTTTGGGGCTAAATTTCAACACAAAGTTCTACTCTTAGTGCATAGTATGGAACAAATTGACCCTTGGTATGTAATTTGGAGTGTATAACAGATGAAAAAGAAGTTGCACATGTTGAGAAATGATGTTCATTTAGTGCAGCTTCTCCTATATTGCCATGTACAAACAAAGGAATTTCAAATAAGCAAGTAAATATATTTGAGTCTAAAAATGCAGGGGAAAAGAAGACAAATAAGTGTATGATTTGAAATTTGAAGAGGAGATACTTGATGGACAACTAAACATACAGTATGAAAACTGACACACTTGTGAAAATGAGATTGTTGCTTCAAGTTAGTAAATCATCATCAATATGAACACAGGGGATGTGAGAAATCTTTGCTCAATCTTTGCTTCTCTGCTTTTCGAGAAGTATGACTATTCAAATCCCATCCCATTCCACCAATGTCCCATGATTCATTCATCAATTGCTTTCAGAAGGTCGAGTAGGAGTGATTCCCCTGTTTCCTTCTTCTCATCATCCCCCTGTTGATACATTTGAGTGTTTGTCTAGTTATATAAAATAAGTGTAAAAGAAATGAAGCTACAAACTAATGCATGTTTTTGTGTAGGAAAATAGTGGCAGTGGGTGATTCAGAGGAAAACAGAGTGTTGTGTCGGACAGAAAAAACAACATGCTGAGACCAAAATAAAAGGCCAGTATAAGCAACACCAACACTTGCAATATAAGAAACAGAAGGGATTTGGTTAGCAGAGGAATAATACATATATATTGAGAAAGGCATGAGAAACAAAGATGAATGATAAATGATTTAGCATTCCCTAAAGCTAAATCCACAAACACTTGCATGGTTCAACTTCTAAACACCTTCTCAAAGGAGAAAAATTCAAATAATGCAGATAAAAGCAGCATCAGGTTGATGAGGCAGTACAAAGTGGATTTTGTGGCTTGCGAATATTACTTGAATAATTAAATAATCCCAAATAAATGCCTCAGAACTTTTTTGTCATTTCAGCATGTTCGGGAACTGATGTGGGTTTTCCTTATTTTAGAGAGGGATTTAGATGTCTTTTTCCTTTCTCATGTTTAATGCAACCCTTGAAGTCTGCTTATTAGACATAGTAAAAACCTTCAAAATTTGCAAAGGAAGAAGCCTAAAAGTAGCTGCACAAGATTGTGAAAGAAATATTCGCCCATTGATAGACGTAGGTGAATAAGGCTTTAGGCAACCTTTAAATAAATAAAGTTTCCCTACGGAAAAATGAAAATAGTATATAAAAGAGTTGCTTTTGTAAATAATACGAGTACTTAGGTAGTTAGGATTGATATTTAATTGTACTGTATTGTTGTACTGGCACAATTGGCTTATTGGTCCGAGAAGTAATAGTCATAGTTCTATATATATGAGTATCTGGACAGACTGGAATACAATGAGTTTCAGATTAATGAAGAATGTATTATTCGGTGATTCTCTGGGCCAGTAATTAACACTATGTAGACTGAATTAGTTGTTTAATCAATACTATAGTCTTAAAACACTTTGAAGTTTGAACAAGTTCTGCTACTTGGACCTCTATCCTACCATTCAATACGTAGTAAGCATGATGATCATTACAAAAGTCTGTAAGCAAGAAATTTCTTTCTATGAACATTGACTTCAGTGTAACCTTAGTCTCAACATGGCTTCAAACCTTCTACAACAGCATTAAAAACTGTCTCAATTGTCAGATTCAAGGTAATAAACATAATAGTAAAATGATTTTTTTTCTTTTCGCTAAATTTCAACACAAAATTCTACTCTTAGTGCATAGTATGGAACGAATTGATGCTTGGTATGTGTGAAGAAGATATGAAATCAGAATAGAAGTTGTTATTTCATTCATGAATGCCTTAGGTATTTATATACAAAATCACTCATTATAATAATCATAATCCCTCATTATGTGGGATGATGTTTCCTAACATATCCCTTATTAAGTGGAATATTGTTTCCTAACACTCCCCCTCAAATTGGAGCATAGATGTTAATCAAGCCCAACTTGTTACAAAGATAATCAACCCGTGTACCATCTAAGGCCTTAGTCAAAAAATCACCCAACTGTTCACTAGACGGTACATGTCCTGTAGAGATAAAGTTCTCTTTGATCTTATCACGTACAAAATGGCAATCAATCTCAATATGTTTCGTACGTTCATGGAACACGGAGTTGGAGGCTATATGTAAGGCAGCTTTATTATCACACCACAATTTTGCAGGTAATGACGTGGCAAGACCAACCTCCTTCATTAACTGGTGAATGCACACAATCTCCTGTACTGACTAAGACATGGCTCGATACTCGGCCTCAGTACTAGACTTGGCCACTACGTCCTGCTTCTTGCTCCTCCAAGATACCAAGTTTCCACCAACAAGAACGCAATAGCCTGTAGTGGACCTCCTAGTCGTCTTAGACCCCGCATGATCTGCATCAAAGAAACACTCAATCTTTGTGTGACCATGATTAGTATAGAGTATACCACGACCAGGGGACCCCTTCAAATAGTGCAGGACATGTTCCAAAGCTTCCCACTGAGCAACGGTCGGTGCTACCATAAATTGGCTAAGTCTACTGACAGGAAAGGTTACATCAGGACGAGTTACCGTGAGATAGTTTAGTTTTCCAATCAATCTTTGGTACCGCTCAGGGTAGGCAAACGGTTTAATCTTCTCAGGATCAATCTTTTTTCTCACATCCTCGGGTAGTTCTTCAAATGGCACACTATCATCAATGTCCAAAAAAGGGTTAGGAATCATGGGACAGCTACTGGGTGTTGCCCCAATTTTCCCAGTTTCTTTCAGTAGATCAAGGACATACTTCCGCTGGGTTAGGAGAATGCCTTTCTTGCTTCTCATAACTTCGATCCCAAGAAAGTACTTTAACGGACCCAAATCCTTTGTTTGAAAATGAGAATTAAGAAAGGCCTTGAGTGATGAGATCCCTGACGTATCACTACCTATAATAACAATGTCATCGACATAGACCACTAGGAGAATCATGCCAGCATCCGTTCGTTGATAAAACACAGAATGATCACATTTACTTTGGCTCAGACCAAACTTCTTAACCACAGAACTGAATCTGTCAAACTAAGCACGAGGGCTCTGTTTCAAACCATATAAAGACTTCTGAAGGTGGCATACCTTGCCATGCTCCCCCTGAGCAACAAAGCCAGGCGGTTGCTCCATGTATACTTCTTCAAGAAGATCACAATTTAAAAAGGCATTCTTAACGTCCAGTTGATGAAGAGCCCATCCATGGGTAGCTGACATAGAGATAAACAGACGAACAGAGGACAATTTGGCCACAGGGGAGAAAGTTTCAGAGTAGTCAACACCATACGTTTGAGCATAACCCTTAGCAACCAATTGAGCTTTCAATCGTTCCAAGGTGCCATCAGCTTTTGTTTTAACGGCAAACACCCATTTACACCCAATAGCCTTCTTTCCAGTAGGTAAATCAACAAGAGTCCAGGTACCAGCCTTATCAAGGGCCATCATTTCCTTTTTCATCGCAGCATGCCAACCGGGATGGGCCAAGGATTGGGAAAGATTGGTGGGAATGGCAAGAGAGTCTAAGGATGCTATGAAGGAACAAGATGTGAGTGTCAGGTGATTATAGGAAACAAACGAGGAAATCGGGTACATACAAGTGTGTTTACCTTTACGGAGGGCAATAGGTAGGTCAGTAGGATCTAGAGTATCAGGCACTGATACAGGGTCAGAGACAGGAGAAGACAAAGGAGCTAAGTGTGGATCAGGCGCCGAGGCAGGTATTGGTAGGTCAGAAAGGTGAGCAGTGGCATTACTTTCCTTAGGACGTCTCTGATAAACATGGTAGATCGGAGGTGGAGCAGGTGCCGGCACAGACTCTTGCACTGGTGGGGAGTAAACGTCATACACTAATAGGTGATCAAGATCGGGGTCAGGGGTAGAAGATGGAGGAAGAGCAGGAACATGGAAGAACGAAGTGGACTCATGGAAAGTAACATCTGTAGACACAAGATAGCGTCGAAGATCGGTAGAATAGCACCGATAACCCTTCTGAACACTAGAATAGCCAAGGAAGACACACTTGAGAGATTTTGGATCAAGCTTAGTGACACAGGGATGAATATCGCGGACAAAACAGACACAACCAAAGATTTTTGGATCAATAGGAAACAAGGGTTAGGAAGGACATAAAGTTCTGTATGGAATATCACCACTGAGAACAGGAGATGGCATACGATTAATAAGGAAGCAAGCGGTGGACACAGCATCAGCCCAAAATGATTTAGGAACATGCATTTGAAACATTAGAGCGCGGGCGACTTCTAATAAGTGCCGTTTTTTTCTTTCAGCTACACCATTTTGAGCAGGTGTATCTGCACAGGAAGATTGATGAAGTATGCCATGTGTAAGCATATAGTCGTGAAATTGTGTAGAGAAATACTCTTTAGCATTATCACTTCGTAAGGTTTTCACAGAGACACCAAACTGAGTTTTGATCTCGGCACAAAAATTGCAAAAGTGTGAAAATAACTCAGAACGATTTTTCATTAAATAAAGCCAGGTGGTTCGAGAAAAATCATCAACGAAAGTAACAAAATACTTAAAACCAGACATGGACACAATAGGACAAGGACCCCAAACATCAGAATGAACCAAGTCAAAGGGGGACGCAACCCGTTTATTGACGCGAGGTGCTAGGTGAACACGGTGGTGTTTGGCAAACTGACACGACTTACACTCTAAGGACGACAAATGATGAAACTGAGGATGTAACCTCTTCAAGGATGACAATGACACATGACCTAAACGACAGTAAATGTCAAACAGAGAGGAACCACCAGAGCAAGCAACTGAACGCGGCACCCTATCATCAAGAAAGTAATGACCACTAGATTCATATCCCCTACCAATAATCCGCTTCGTCGTAAGATCCTGAATCACACAATGGTCAGGAAAAAGTGAGATAAAACAGTTTAACTGACGAATAAGCTTGCTAGGAGACAAAAGGTTAAAAGCAAGGTCAGGAACATTAAGGACAGACGATAAAGAAACGGAGGATGTAGGTGTAACAGTGCCACATCCAAGGACACGAGAAACAGAACCATTGACAATAGTGATGGAGGAAGGGTTGGCATAAGGTGCATACGTAGAGAACAAATGATGGTTACCTGTCATGTGGTCAGTGGCACCGGAATCGATGATCCACTTCGAGGAAGAAGTAGCAAGGCATAAGTCATCGTTACCTGTAGCAAGTGCACTAGGAGTGGATGGAACATTGGCCGACTGATATGAGGATTGTGCCATATGAGCAGTTCCAGTACGTTGCAGCTTGTTTTGCAACTTGCAACAGTAACGTTTGGTATGTCCAGGTTCTTTACAATAGAAGCAAACAATAGGACTAGAGGACGGGGTGTTGCCTGAGCGAGGAGGACCTTGGTTTCGTGAATTAGCAGAGGTCGAGGATGATGGACTATTTCCATACTGCACAAAGCCCTGGTGGTGGTTATAAGTGGGACCACGGCCAGCTAATGCACTAGCATTAGGAGCAGAAGCTGGATGTAAGAGACTATCTGCACGGAGCACACGAGAGTACACATCCTGAAGTGAAGGAAGTTCAGAACTAGACAGAACCTGGGAACGAACTGTCTCATAAACCGGATCAAGGGCAGTAAGAAAGCTAAGAATCGCCAGTTTCTCCATATTATCAGCCTGGACCCGAAGGTCAGGGGTAGGCAGCATTAACATCTTCAACTCTTCATACATTTTCTTAAACTCCACATAAAAGGTCTTCAAAGAACGGCCCTGCTGTACAGCACGATAGAATCCCTTGCAGACATCATAAATGCGAGTAATATTTCCTTTTCCAGAGTACAAAAATTCCAAGCAACTCATAAGTTCCTTAACAGTATTACAGTGACTAACCGAGGGAAGGATTTCGCTGTCAATAGAATTCTGGATTTGCAAGAATAACCGAGCATCAACTCGGGCCCAAGCCATCTTAGGGTCATCCGTAGGAGGTGTATCAGTCAAATGGCCCTCCTTCTCAATACTGAGTAGGTACATGCGGACGGTTTTGCTCCAATCCATATAGTTTGTCCAGGTCAATTTGTGTTCAGTGATTTTGTTAGTTACAGGAACAATTTCAGTAGTAACACTAGCCTTGGAATCAGCCATTAATGCAAGTAGATAGCACACACAACCGATCAAAGTGGCCTCACAATCACACTAACGGAAAACAGCCCCAATAAGAGGCAAGTAAAGCCAAACACCGCAGAAGGAATAGCAAAATAAGATAAAGTAATAACCAAAGACACGCCCAAAGGTGACGAATAGAGCAAAGGTGGCAGAAACAAACCAGAAACCGAAGCAACAACGCACTCCCAACAGTAGCAAAGGGCAAAATCAACAACGAAACAACAAACCGGTGGTACCCACAACACGAAACCACAAGAGGAAGGACGGCACCACTTAGTCGATCATAATGCAGCAAACGGCAGCGGCAAAGTCGTCGGAAAACGCCGTCACGCGCCGGCGCATGAAATTCCGGCGAGAAAGGGGGCGGTGCGTGAGGGCCACGCGTAGGTCGGATGGCGGCGATACTCCAGTGACGAACCGGTCGGGCGACGGCGGATCCAGTGGTGGGGCGCGTGTGGACCAAATCTCCCGGCCACCGGAGCGCCGTGCATGATGAATAGTGACAGACAGAAGCAAATCAGCACCAGAAACGGGAAGAAAAAATGAAAAACAGAGAGCAACTTGACTCTGATGCCATGTGAAGAAGATATGAAATCAGAATAGAAGTTGTTATTTCATTCATGAATGCCTTAGGTATTTATATACAAAATCACTCATTATAATAATCATAATCCCTCATTATGTGGGATGATGTTTCCTAACATATCCCTTATTAAGTAGAATATTGTTTCCTAACAGTATGAAACTTGAAGTGTGTAACAGATGAAAAAGAAATTGCACATGTTAAGAAATGACATGTTCATTTTGTGAAGCTTCTCCTATATTGCCATGTACAAACAAAGGAATTTCAAATAAGCAAGTAAATATATAAATCTACAAATGTAGGGGAAAAGAGGACAAATTAGTTTATGATTTGAAATTGAAGAGGAGATACCTAATGAATAACCAGACGTACAGTATGAAAACTAAGGGGCTCTTGAATGAGGTCTCTGCTTCAAGTCATTATATCATCATCAATCTGAACACAGGCGATGTGAGAAATCTTTGCCCAATCTTTGCCTCTCTGCTTTTGGAGCTGTCTCTTGAGCAGGGGGCAGCCTGTAATTCGTAGGGTAGAAAGAGAACTTGGTAGACCCTCCTTTAGAAAGTGTTGGAGCTTTGGACAATCGTGAAGTCCCAAGAAGTTCAGATTGCACAAGTTCAGAAGAACTTTGTGTTGCAGCCGTCTCATATTTGAACAGTTAGAGAGGGTAAGGGAAGTAAGAGTTGATGGCAATAGTCCATCTTCAGGAAGAGACTCATCATCTGTGTCTCCGAGCCACAAGTCTTGTAGAGAAGTATAACTATTCAAATCCCATGCCATTCGAGAGGCTGTGAGTTTTGGGCATCTAGAGACTTTAAGATCTTTAAGATTTGATGGCAAACCTCCGTCAGGAAATGACTCCATTTTTGGGCAGTTTCCTATGAATAGACCTTTGAGGGAGGGAAAGAGGCTGTGTATACGCTCTGGCAGTGAACTCAAATTATCCAATTCATCGATTGAAAAAAATTCTAGTTTGGGGGCTGAAAACCCTCCTTGAGGAAAAAACACAAAATTAGGACACCTCCACATATCCAATTGTGTAAGAGAGGAATGGTGTCCCACTGAAACAGATATCGTTTCAAGATTACTACAGTCAAATAGCCATAACACCTGCAGCTTAGGGAATAAATCTAGTGGAAAAGACTTGAGAGAGTCACATTTTCCTCTTATAACCATTTTAATAATGAAGTTATGATAGTGGCTAAATGTCAATGGGAATTCCAAGTGGGGACAATCAGAAAAGTTCAACTCTTCAAGACAGGAATTGGCAATTGTATGCACAATTTTTTCAACTGATAAGATTTCTATGAAGCGCCCAGAAATTTGAAGAACTTTCAGGGTTGATTGAAGACTATCCAATTTCACCTTTCCACAATCACTTAGAACAAACTCAAGAGGAGATGGAGCCCTTGGAACTGAAGCCACAATATTCTCGCAATTTTTAATAACAAGCTTCCTCAGAGAAGGAAGTTGTGGAGGAAGGTGTTCTTTTAGTTTTGGACAGTCTTCTATATACAACTCTTGAAGATGTGGGAAAGTGCCTGACAGATTTTCACATTTCCATTCCTCCCAATTCTTCATATGTCCAAACCTCAAGATTTTTAGGGACGTAGTGTTAGAGCTATTTCCATGAAATTCTTCACTAATAGCCACTACACTCTCAAACCCTATAATCGATAGTGACTTGAGTGATGGAAGGAAGCCTAGTGACGGCAAGGATGAACAGAATTTGCAATTGATCAGCTCCAAGGACACTATTTTGAATAATGAATGATCTGCAAACCAGTTTGGAAACCCAATACCACCATAGTTTCTAATTGATAGCTCTTTTAAGTTCTTATGTGGTTGGAGCTTCTCTAGCACATCCTTGTCATTTTGTGATTCATCAGTGTTCCTACTCCATTCCAATGTTAACTTCTCAAGGTATATCTTTCCTTTCAAATTGACCACTAAAGCATCCGCTGGACAAATTACATTCTGCAACTCTAAGATGGAAAGGAATCCCCAAAGATTAAGTTCTTTTAATTGTTTGATATTGGTTTCCTTACATTTGCCCACAATGAATGACGACAACATTTGAAGATTTATGAGTTTATCCAACTGCTTTGGCATCTCCATCACCTGAGTTTGACGAAAATCAAGATGGCGCAGATTCACAAGTTTATGCAAATGAGTGGGTAACTCTTCCAAACAATCACATCTCCACAGCTTTAATGTTTGTAAATGATAAAGCTGACATATTGAACTAGGCAACTTCTTTATTTGAGTATGTGATAAGTCCAAATAACGCAGACATTTAAGATTTCCTATTGAATCAGGCAACTCATCCATGAAAGGATAATCAGACAGAGATAAGACCCTCATGCAACTAAATGTGGATAGTATATGTATAAGCTTGTGAGACATCCAACGAGCACATTGGCTTCTATAATCCTGCATGGATAGAGGCAAGAATGTGCGTAATCTAGTAGCCTGGCATATGATCTCAAACCGTTTGGACGTTTCCTCAATACCTCTAAAATATGATATATGACGGGTCATTTTTGTCAAATTATTTGCTTCATCTACCTCCAACCTATGACAAAATTTTCCATATTCATCTTTTGCCAAATCATTAACAAGGTCATGCATGACAAAGCGCATTTCATCCCCAGTTGATCACTGAAAAAATGACCTCGACCACAGATCATGAAAGAATTGCTCTCCTACTTGTCTTGCATCTCTGCTTGGATGAGCACATGGCAGAAAATTTTCAGCCATCCACAATTGAATTAAAAGCTCCTTGCGAAAATCATAATCTTTGGGAAATATGGAACAATAAGCAAAACATCTCTTAAGAAGAGAGGGAAGGTAGTGATAGCTCAATCTTAAAGCAGGGAGAATATGGCTCTTCTCCTCCCATATCTCACTGTTCAAAATGTCATTCCATTGCGCATTGGCTAATTTTGTGTGCAAGAGACTCCCAATGGCTTTTAAAGCTAAAGGCAAGCCTTTGCACCTTTTAATAATTTTTCTACCTGTTTCTTCAAGGCCAGAGTTCAAATGAGGAGCATCTTCATTGCAGAATGCAGGTCTCCTAAACAATGACCAACTATCTTCTTCTGATAAGGGCTCCAATAGAAGTATTTTAGTTGAATGCATGGTTGAAACAACATTTCTACTTCGGGTGGTAAGAAGAATTTTGCTTCCTGGAGCTCCATAATTGAAAGGAGATTGCAAGGCCTCCCATTTCATATAATCTTCATTCCAGACATCGTCTAGAACGAGGAAAAATCGTTTCTGGGTCAACAACTGCTTCAGTTTAATTTGAAGCATATTCAGATCATCTGTATCATCCTTAGACGTAGTAATTGCCTCAACAATTGTTCTTGTTACCCTCAGGACATCAAATTTATCAGAAACACACACCCAAACTTTTAAGTCAAATTCACCCTTCACCCTCCCATCATTGTAAACAAGCTGGGCAAGAGTACTTTTACCCAACCCACCCATACCCACAATAGAAATGACAGATAGTTGATCGTCATCCTTCCCTGATAACAACCATTTGATGATTGTTTCTCTGTCATTATCTCTGTCGTAGGTTCCAGCTTCATCCACCAAAGATGTCATTGGCAATCTGTTTGATACTGAACTTCTCATCAATTCAGCACCATCACTACGTTCTTTCAATCTTAATACATCCTTTTGAGATGCAAGATATTCCAGATTTTCAAGGACTTTTTTCATCCTTGATTCAATTTCCTTCTCAAATGAACTAATAGAAGCACAGAAGAAATTCCGTACCTTGCCAACAGCACTGGATTTTTTCTCCAGTTCGGCTTCCACCTTGCGCTTTCACATTTCGTAATCAATCTGATCCAACACGTCCTCAGCATCGTACACCGCATCCTTGACCATATCAATCTAGTCCTTCACATTTGGATTAGCGATCTGCCTTTGCTCTGCATCATCAACCACAGTGTCAATGGTTTTCAGCATGAAGTTTAACTTATCCAGCAACTTCTCGTTCAATTTTCGTTTCTTGAAGAAATCCAGAAAATTGGGAGAAGCCAGCCTGTCAAATGCCACCTGAAGAAAAGCAGAGAGAAAAGCGCCACCAACCAACGCTCCTGCTCCTGCCATGGATGGAGAGACTTTGAGTTTTTGCAGAAAAGGTTTAACCAAACGAAGGAGATAATCGCAAAGCGAACGAGAGAGATGAAAGTACCAAGCTGGGAAAGTAGTTTAGTTTAATGTGAACTAGGTAGGCATATTTGAAAACATCTGCCTCTTGTGATGTCACGACGAAGACTTTTCAAGTTTTAACTGGCAGTCATTCGAAGAGTCAGGGTCTGAATTATTTTGAAAATATTTCCCTGTCGGGATGTCACGATGATGGCTGAGCTTTTGAAGATCTTTTATGGGAAAATTTCAGTAAGCTATGTAGTCAGAAATTTCTGAATCTTTACCGCACCGAATAATCAAAAGATAATGATCCATTTCTTTTATTTTTTCAGAAGAATAAGTATTTATCTGATAAATAAAGAGATTTATAAGATAAATTAAAGGATTCAAAAAAGATAAAGAATTTAAAATATTTTAACAATTTATAAGATAAATATGACCATTTACAAGATAAATAAAAAGATTCAAAAAACCACAGGGATTTTTAATCATTTATAAGATAAATATGGATATTTATAAGATAAATAAAATAAATCACAAGATAAATAAAAGGGAAAATCCCTATAAAATGCGTTGGAAATAGGGAAATGCCAATTCAGTACATTCAAATTCAAAAATCCAGATCAGTCCACTGTCAGTATGGATGAACAGTGCCGGCGCCCGCAAAAGACGATTTTGCCCTTCAGCCCTCATTCTCGCCACTTCAGAAATAATAACATCTGATTCTTAATTAACAACTCCGGATTCTTGATTAACAACTTTATATTCTTGATTAACAACTCCAATTTCATCTTTTTTCTTTCACAATAACAACACCGGTCTTGTTACGAAGTTGTGAAATAAGAAATGAGAGTTGTTAATGTAGAATATGGTGTTGTTAATAACAAAAACGGTGTTGTTATTGTGAAAATAAAAAGATGAAACTGGAGTTGTTAATCAAGAATATGGAGTTGTTAATCAAGAATGAGAAGTTGTTAATGAAGAGCGCGTGTTGTTAATAAAAAAAGAGGTGTTGTTATTGGCCTTGAAACTTAAATTCGGAAGTTGTGAAATAAGAAAGGAGAGTTGTTAATCAAGAATCCGGAGTTATTAATTAAGAACCAGGTGTTGTTATTTCTGAAGTGGCGAGAATGAGGGCTAAATGGCAAAATCGTCTTTTGAGGGCACAAGTACTGTTCATCCGTACTAACAGTGGACTGATCCGGATTTTTGAATTTGAATATACTGAATTGGGATTTCCTTATTTCCAATGTATTTTATAGGGATTTTCCCTAAATAAAATTAATGTATCATTGTCCTGTCACTGATAAAAATTAATTACATTTTGATTACAAGATGCAATGAAGTTGCAAAAAGTTTTGGTAATTCACTTAAATTAATTTACTGCAAAGTGGGGCTGACTGAAATTTTTCCATCCTTTAAGGCTCTGCGAATGAAAGAGACCAATAAAATAAGAACCCTCAAATGAAAAGATATCAAGGGAGGACTGTTCAGGTAGAAATTTCTTGCAGCTTTCCCTGAAAGAGATACGAAAAAGAATTTCTAATTTGTACGCATCAGTGTTATAAAATTCGAGCTGAACAGAGAAACCAGCGAAATTTGTTGGTAAACCAGTCCGATTTAGGCATCAGTCAGGTCCACTTTTTTTCAATATAAAAAATCATTTTTTTAATTTTTTTTTTTCAGAATTTCATATTAATAATCTTAAAATTTTCACTGTTTCACTAATTTGATTCCTAGTTAGCATCGGTTTGACTTCGATCTGATCCACTAACCCTTAATCTAATACTTTAACCGGTTCAATAATCGATCTGGGTTTAATAACCTTGGCACGCACCTATAACACACAACTACAATTTTCTTTATTCTATTTAAAAAATATTGAAAGGGTCTTGTAAATAATATCACGAAAGTAATATTTAAAAAAATTAGTAGTAAAACACTATTGCTCAGAATGACTCTCTTTAATTCAGTTTTTAATGCAGACATAGATATTTTTCTCAACGTGGGTTTGGATGGGTTACTCTTTAAGAGTCCGTTTAAATTAACGATAACAGAAGTGTCTTTTTTTTAATTTGATTTTTACAAATTTAAAATAAGGTAAAAGTTAGATAAGACCGACAAAACTTTTTATTTTCTTTTTTATATTTTCTTCGAATTTGATTGGGACCTCCGAGACTGTGGAGAACCTTTAGCTCAATGGAGTTCTCTGAGTGGTTTCATTGGAATCTATGTTTTAATAATCGAGGAAATCAACCAGATGCATAGAGGGAGATGTTTGCTGTCACGTGCTAGTTTTTGTGGAGGCATCGGAACACCTTCGTCTTTGAAAGTAAGCACACTTCCAACGTTGTATTACAGGCTAATATTAGAGCAATGTTGAGTGGAATCCAAGACGTTAGGAAGCGATTCTGTAGAAGGGTACCGGCGGAACTGTTGCAGACTGATGAAGGTTTGAAGTGGAAGCCACCTCCTCAAGGTTGGGTCAAGGTCAACGTAGACAGAGCGTTTTCGAACCTAACACTAGGAGTAGAATGTGGTGGGCTTGTTCGTAATGATAAAGGAGATTTCCTGAAGGCCTTCATGTTCCGAGGGGAGAAGGGAGACTGTCTTACGGCTGAGCTATGGGGCTGCCTCCATGGTTTCAAGATCGCATGGGATATAGGGTTCAGGAAGGTGGAACTTGAAACTGATTCATCTGAGGCGATTGGGATACTTGAGAACGATAATTATGAAACTCATGCGGATTGTAACATCATTGGAGAAGTAAAACAGCTGATGAGTCGAGAGTGGTCTATTTCCATCAAACACATTCGTCATTGGACGAATGAAGCAGCGGACTTGATTGCCAAAGCTGGTCTTTCGGCTACACCAGGCTTCCACGCTATTCCAGTTATGTTTCTGGAGTTGGAGTACGCAGTTCTAAAGGATAAGACTTAGTAGGGTTTTTGGTGTTGGTTGCTTTATGTATAAAAAAACAACCATATATTGAAGTGTATTGAGCGGGACTCCTTGCTTATGCTGGGAAAATAATCAATATTGGCATTGAGTGGATAAAAAAAGTACCACTACATTATTAATCTATATCATAATGTGCTTTAACTCAATAAATTTCTGATTAATTATTGTCAATGATAATGAATTTTTTATTGTTATAAATATTAAATATGTGGATGTCCATTGACTCATCTTATTCTTCCAATCAACTTGATATAAAGAAGAAAAGAAGATTTAACATAAAGCAAAAGCAAAAGAAGACAAGGACATAAAGAAGATATAAAGTAACTATGGTAATGTAACCAGGGTTAAATATAACCATGGTCATGCAACCAGGGTTAGATTTCTGCCTCTATATAAAGGCCTGTAATCGATTGTTTCAGTTGAACTAAATGAGAACTTCTCTCTAACTTCTCTCTAGAAATTCTATCGATTTTATCTGAATTCTATCAATCTTCTCTCTTATCACATATACTTTTATAACACGTTATCAGCACGAAGCTCTAAAAGAAGGTATGATCTTCTTATGGTTTCTTTAATGATTATATATACGTTGTTTTATTTTATAGATTTGGGATAATCTGAGCCACTATATGGAATTAGAGAAATACTTTTACCGATTGTTATGTAACATCGGGTTCTATGGCTAAGATTGGAGATCGTTATTGTTTTTATATATTATTTACAAGTTCTTTTATATTATTATTATTATTGTTATTATGGCCAGAAGCCATATACATATGATTCTTGAAATTATGACCAGAAGTCATAATGTTTTAATTTCTTATAATATGACCAGAAGCTATATCCATTTGATTTTCTATTATATGGCTAGAAGCTCTATATATATATATATATTTCATCTTATTATATGGCCAGAAGCTATATACATTTTTCATCTTTATCTTATTGTACAACTAAAAGTCATGTACAACTTTTATCCTGAAGATAATAGTTAATTCCTTATCTTGAGATTAAATGGCCGAAGCCATACATGGCCTGAAGTCATGAGATTAAATGGCCTGAAGCCATATATGTTTTAATTTTCTTATCTTGCCTTATAAATTATCTATTGTCTTTATGAATTTACAGTTATATATTGCATATTTACATTTCATATTTTAATTATTTTATTTATTTCTTTAATTAGTTTGAACCATGGCAAACCTAGCGAAACTTGAAATTGTGGCTCTTGATATTATCGGGAAAAATTATTTATCTTGGAAGTTGGATGCGAAAATTCACCTGAATGTTAAAAGTCTGGAAGACACGATTAAAGAAGGGAATAAGGCATCCAACCAAGACAAAGCCAAATCCATGATTTTTCTTCATCACCATTTACATGAGGATTTAAAAACTGAATATTTGACAGTAATGGACCCACTTGTCCTTTGGAACAATTTGAAAGAAAGGTATGATCACCAAAAGATGGTCATTCTTCCAAAAGCTCATTTTGATTGGATGCATTTGCGCTTGCAATATTTTAAATCTATAAGCGAATATAACTCAACTATGTTCAGAATTACTTCTAAATTGAATTTATGTGGAGAAAATATTACTGATGATGATATGTTAGAAAAGACATTCTCCACATTTCATGAAATATGCTGAGTTAATTTCTTATCTCCTTGTGGCTGAACAAAATAATGAGCTTTTGTTGAAAAATCATGAATCCCGTCCAACAGGCTCAATTCCATTCCCTGAAGTGAATATAGTAACAAATGAATTTTATTGTGGCCGTGGCCGTGGACGTGGACATGGACGTGGACGTGAGTGTGGCTACAGCCGTGGGCGTGGTCGTGGTCGATATCATGGTGGTTCAAATTCCTACCAGAAGTGGGAAAAGACTGATAAGAACCAAAAAGGGGAAAGAAATAGGCATAACAAATATGCTGATAATCCATGTTATCGATGTGGTGGCAAGGGCCATTGGTCTCGTACCTGTCGTACACCAAGGCACCTAGTTGATCTTTACCAAAAATCAATTAAAAATACTGGTAAAAGATCAAATGTTGAAGTTAATCATGTTGATCAGGGTGAGAATTCTAAGTATAGCAATATAGATAATAACTATTTGGATGTTGCAGATTTCTTAATATAATTTGAACTGTTATATTTTATTTAAAGTTGTTTCTATCATATGTATTAATTTTATTTATGTTTTTATGAAGTATGAATCCTATTGGCATCAATCCTGAAGATTTATATCTCATTGATAGTACAACAACCCACACCATACTCAGACATGATAAATATTTTTCTTCCCTGGTAATACGAGAAGCCAATGTTCAGACTATATCTGGTAGTATAAATTTAATTGAATGCTCTGGAAGAGCTAATATTTTGTTACCTGAAGGAACAAAATTATGCATTGATAATGCATTTTATTCTACCAAATCTAAAAGAAACTTATTGAGTTTCAAAGATATCTGTAGAAATGGATATCATCTAGAAACAACAACTAAAAATAATAAGGAATATCTTGTCATTACAAATATAGTTGCTGGTAGAAAATGCATATTAGAAAGTTTTCCTATTTTTTCTTCTGGTTTGTATTACACATGTATAAGCACAATTGAAACACATGCTATTGAGAACCAGAAGTTTGCCAATTCAAACTAGCAGGTTGATAATGTAAACCAGAAGTTTACTAATGAATTTATTGTTTGGCATGACCGGTTAGGCCATCCCGGTTCAATCATGATGCGACAAATAATTGGGAATTCATGTGGACATACCCTGAAGTGTAAACAAATACCACAATCCCATGATTTCTCATGTGCTGCATCTTCCAAGGGAAAATTAATTATTCGCCCCTCACCAAGCAAAGTAGAAAGTGAGTCTCTCACATTTCTAGAACGGATATAGGGAAATATTTGTGGGCCAATACACCCACCATGTGGACCATTTAGGTACTATATGGTTTTAATTCATGCATCAACTAAATGGTCACATGTTTGCTTATTATCTTCTCGCAACCTGGCGTTTGTGAGATTACTTGCTCAATTGATTAGATTAAGAGCACATTACCCTGATTATCCTATCAAGAAAATATGTCTTGATAATGCTGGTGAATTTACATCACAAGCTTTTAATGAATATTGTATGTCTCTTGGAATTGATGTTGAACATCCTGTAGCTTATGTTCATACGCAAAATGGACTTGCAGAATCATTGGTTAAAAGGTTGCAACTAATTGCAAGACCTTTACTTATGAAATCTAATATACCAATTTCTTCTTGGGGTCATGCCATTTTGCATGCAGCAATGTTAATTCGCATTAGGCCAACAAGTTATTTAAAGGTTTCCCCCTTACAAATGATTTTTGGTCAGGAACCTAATATTTCTCATATAAGAACTTTTGGGTGTGCGGTATATGTACCTGTAGCACTACCACAACGCACTAAAATGGGTCCTCAAAGAAAGATGGGAATATATGTTGGGTATGAATCTCCATCAATTATAAAATGTTTAGAACCATCCACAGGAGATTTATTTACAGCATGATTTGCCGATTGTCATTTTGATGAATTACTTTTCCCAACATTAGGGGGAGAAAACAAGCAGCTGGGTAAAGAAATTAGTTGGAATGAATTATCATTGGCTCATTTTGATCCTCGTACAAAACAATGTGAATTGGAAGTTCAAAAGATAATTCATTTACAAAATTTAGCTAATCAATGCCAGAAGCATTTACTGACCCAAAGAAAATGACAAAGTCACATGTCCCAGTTACTAATGCTCCTATTAAAATTGATGTCCCTGAAGGACAACATGCTATGAATGAATACAAAGCACGTCCGAAGCGTGGTAGGCCCATCGGTTCCAAAGATAAAAATCCTCGAAAAAGAAAAAGAGCAAAGAATATAGATGGTCAGGTCGAGGATAATGAAGAAAAATTAGTAGCTCCAGAAGAGCCATCTCCTGAAGAGATATTATCTTCAGAAGAGAATGTTGTAGTCCCAAAAGAGACCCAAGTACCTGATATATGTGAAAATAATGAGATCTCAATAAATTATGTTATGAATGGAATCCGATGGGATAGAAATGAAGTCAACGTTGATGACATCTTTGCTTATCATATAACATATGATGTAATAAATGATAATGAGGATCATGAGCCAAAATCTATTAGTGAGAGCCAACAAAGAAAAGATTGGCCCCTATGGAAAGATGCCATTAATGCAGAATTAAAATCATTGGCAAAACGAAAAGTATTTGGACCTGTAGTCTTTACACCTGAACATGTAAAACCAGTTGGATGCAAATGGGTCTTTGTACGAAAAAGAAATAAAAAGGGCAAAATAACTAGATATAAGGCACGTCTAGTAGCCCAAGGTTTTACACAAAGACCTGGCATTGATTTTGAAGAAACGTATTCACCAGTAGTGGATGCGACTACTTTTCGTTATTTAATCAGTCTAGCAGTAGATGCAAGACTTGATTTACATCTAATGGATGTTGTGACTGCCTATTTATATGGATCACTTGACAATGATATTTATATGAAAGTCCCTGAAGGACTTAAGAAGCCAGAAGCATCCAATTTAAGTTCTCGAGAACAATACTCAGTTAAGTTAAATAAGTTCTTGTATGGCCTGAAGCAATCAGGACGCATGTGGTATAATCGTCTTAATGAATATTTATTGAAAGAAGGATACAAAAATAATCCGATATACCCATGCATCTTTATGAAAAGATCTAATAGTGAGTTTGCTATAATTGCTGTTTATGTTGATGATATCAACATCATTGGAACTCCTGAAGAGCTTCAAAAGGCGATTAATTGTTTGAAGAAAGAATTTAAAATGAAGGACTTGGGAAGAACAAAATTCTGTCTTGGATTACAGATCAAGTACTTCAAGAAAGGGATCCTTGTATATCAAGAAACTTATGTAAAGAAGGTCCTAGAGCGATTTTACATGGATAAATCTCATCCATTATGTACCCCAATGGTTGTAAGATCTTTGAAGGTGGATAAAGACCCATTCCAACCCCGAGAAATTAGTGAAGAAGGTGATGAAGAACTACTTGGTTCAGAAGTACCATATCTTAGTGCTATTGGAGCACTAATGTATCTTGCTAATCACACACGTCTTGATATATCATTTGCTGTTAATTTACTAGCAAGATATAGTTCTTCACCAACAAGAAGGCATTGGAACGGAATAAAGCACATTCTTCGTTATCTCAAAGGTACAACAGATATGGGGTTATACTACTCAAATGTATCCAAGCATGAACTGGTTGCTTATGCAGATGCCGAATTTT
The DNA here is from genome assembly GCA_963855925.1 of Inga laurina. Lineage (NCBI taxonomy): Eukaryota > Viridiplantae > Streptophyta > Magnoliopsida > Fabales > Fabaceae > Inga > Inga laurina. Next base: position 68,323,421 of record OY979702.1, read on the forward strand.
TGTCTGATCCACATGATGGTAAATCACAAACGGGCTATCTATTTTACATGTGGAGGTGCAGCTATTTCATGCAGACTATATCAGCCACATCATCTAATCATGCAGAAATTCTTGCAATACATGAAGCAAGTCAAGAATGTATGTGGTTGAGGTCAGTGATACATCATATACGTACAACTTGTCATTTATCTTCCGGTAAAATGATCCCAACAATCCTATATGAGGATAATGCTGCATGTATCGCTCAACTTAAAGAAGGCTATATCAAGGGTGATAGAACAAAGCATATTTCACCAAAATTCTTTTTCACTCGTGATCTTCAAAAGGATGGTGAAATAGATATCCAGCAAATTAGTTCAAGTGAAAATCTAGCAGATTTATTCACCAAGTCACTCCCAGGTACAATCTTTGAAAAACTTGTTCATGATATTGGTCTTCGGAGATTCAAAGATTTCAACTGATATTATCAAGAGGGGGAGTCGATACATGCTATACTCTTTTTTCCTTATCTAGGTTTTGTCCCACTGAGTTTTTCTAGAAAGGTTTTTAATGAGTCAGCACTCGACTGTGTATCAATGAATGATGTACTCTTTTCTTTGGTTAGGTTTTTATCCCACTGGGTTTTTCCTAGTTAAAGTTTTTAGTGAGGCACATTCATAATGGACATCCAAGGGGGAGTGTAATGAATATTAAATATGTGAATGTCCATTGACTCATCTTACTCTTCCAATCAACTTGACATAAAGAAGAAAAGAAGATTTGACACAAAGCAAAAGCAAAAGAAAACAAGGACATAAAGAAGATATAAAGTAACCATGGTAATGTAATCAGGGTTAAGTATAACCATGGTCATGCAACCAGGGTTAGATTTTTGCCTCTATATAAAGGCCTGTAATCGATTGTTTCAGTTGAACTGAATGAGAACTTCTCTCTAGAAATTCTATCGATTTTCTCTGAATTCTATCAATCTTCTCTCTTATCACATATACTTTTATAACATTTATATATATATATTTAATTATTTTTACCAGCAACCCTCAATCACTATTATCAAGAGATATATAGAAGAATACGACAAAAGGAGTGGGACGTGTGAGAAACAGACAAGATTAATAAATTAAATTATATAGCATTTTTTAATACCAAATGCACTTGAATAAATGGTTGTCCGTTCTGTCTCGGTCAAGAGCGTGACTGCTGAATACTTTCTCTTTCAACAAGTTCCTCAAAAGAACAAAACTTAAAATAATATATGTAAGTTTGGAGCAACCAGCCAAATTTATCATTTCTAAAAAGATTAGAGAAAATAAACCATTGGGAATATTAATAAGATTACTACAACAAGAACCCACAACTCGCGGGTGCAACAACTACACCACATGACCTTACACTCATTCACAACCTGTGCAACCAATCATTTCAACAAAAATGAACAACAGAGTCGCATTGCATAAAGACAGATAGCCACAAAGAAAACACACAATAATAACCCATAAAAATAAGCTCTCCACCTAAATTGCAAATACTCCCTCCGGTCCTAATTATAAGTTACATTTGTGTTCCTACAGCATTAAGATAACAAACACAACAATCCATTGAACAAAAAAAATCATCCAATAAAACTTTCTCCATCTAGACATATAAACATTCAAAAATCTGTCTTGTTAACATCTCTATCAAGAAAGACATAACCCTTAATGAAATATAAGAATTATCTCTGGCACTACAGTAGGAATACCAAATAAAAATGCATCTCCCCAAAACCACTAGGTTCAACTATTCCAAGCAAATGTCAAAGTTAAAAAAAGTCAAAATAAATGACATGTACTCACTTTTGGTAAGAGATAAGATGCATCAAATGGCACGAAGCCAGAGGAAGCGAAATTGGCTTGCCTAATTGAGCCGTTATTGTTGTTATGAACAGTAATACATGAGACAAAAATGAAGAGGGGAAAAAAATAGAAATGACTTATTCTCCTATTACTCTCAAGGTTATATTGATTTCTCAAATTTAAGAACTTGAGAGTTAAATGAAAATTAAGAGATAGTTGCAACTATCAGCCAAAATCAATTCCCTAAATAGATGGGTAAAAACTTGAGAGCTAGCAAATAAATGAAAGGATATTATTAGTGCCATGCAATTAATATTTCAGAGGTTGCTTGATAGATGCTTTTAAGACTCCAAAAAACCCAATGAGATATATGTTCTCCTTTCCCTTGCTTTCATAACGCACAAGCTAAGTGCTTTTTAATTCATCGATTATATATAATTCAACATTTCCACGAGTTCATTATTCATTATACCACAAACTCTGGAGAACCTCAGCGATAGACAACATCAGCGAAAAGTTATGTTTAGCTCAATATAGAAGAGTTGGAGAAATTTTAATTAATACTGCAATCTGCTCATCCTGACATTTATATCTTGATCGAGGAAGGCTTGTTATGATTGTTGCTGCAATAATCAAATCCCATTTCTTCCAAACTTAATGACAAGAACTTTGACCATGAAGACAATTCTAAATCTGTCAAAACCCATATAGTAAAAACAGAACGATCGACTAAACTCACCACATAAATAGACTCGTCATCATTTGAGGTTCCAGTCTTACCCCACTTAGCTTGAAAATATATATCCAATACTCCCAATCCGCGTTGAGTTTGTACCCAATTTCCACAACTTGTTCTGGAAAAGTAACCGTTCTTGTCACCCCAGTTTCAAAGTTGTATGATGACATTAAATAATATCTTTAAGTATAAGAGGAGTCATCAAAATATGAGGCAAAGTATAAATATTCCCTTTGTAAAACACATGAGAGCCGTATATCCTACTCCAATCTTTTTTCATAGATAAGCTTCCCCTCTCTTTCCACTCACCTTCTTTTGGCATATAAACTTTGCACACAAATTCCCTTGATGGCGCCCCTTGGCGTGGATTTTTGTCAAAATAAATTAATTGAAACTCCTCATCAGTACTATGGTTCCATACAAAGGTGAATTCCAGCTGTCCGTAATAATAATGTTTGAGAAATAAGCATGCTGGGTAGCAATGTGGAGCAAGATTGCGTTGCAGGGTTACATATAAATAATACTTGTTTTTGTCTTCTCATCAGACAAAGTAGCAGTCCATTGCTAGAAGCAAGGATAGTTATTGACCTTTCATCAAGAAATTGAAGAAACTTTGTGGGAATACCAGAAGAAGAAGCAGATGTCTCATTTATAGGTAATTCATATATATCAGTTTTTTTATGCTGCTGTGTCGTGTAATCTTTATTTCTAAAGAATACTGTTCCTTGAATGAAAAGGGAAAAGTCTCCTTTTAGACTCATGTTTTGAGCTTGCTTCAATGCAAAATATGTGTTGTTTGTGAAATTGGAAGTAGCTAGGAGGTTGCAAAGATATTGGAGGGGCTGTTCAAGCTTGTCGTGGCTTTCATTCAAGTCTCCGATTAACTCAACGGTTTGCTCCTAAACGCTGGTAAGTTTTTCACTTGAAATGCCGGGGAAATTATGTTCATATATTTGTCATGTTTCTCTTTTTCTGATATTTGGTATTGCTTTAAAGATGTGCCAACAACATTGCTTCTAAAGCCTGGTCCAGTGCTGGGCTTCCTCTGCAAGAATCAAAATGTTAATGATCCCAGTTTGATTAATTGGGGCTAGGAAATGTTATTAGTATTTGAATTTTCACACACGCACATACTAAAAGAGTTAAAAGTTTCATGAGTAATATCTGATTAATTTGGCATTCTTTTCAGGCAAAATGGATGTTGAAAAACATGCGAATGAAAGCTAACAATATAGAGTACAAAATCACAGGACTGAGTGATAAATCTAGTACAAATCAATTGTAAGCTTTCTTGTGCTTTGTTCAAAATTTGCTCCATAAATTTTTAGTTAGTTCCATGTACCACTGATAAGATTTGCTTGGTTCATATTGTAGATTTTCCTTCAAGCAAGGAAGAGACGCAAATGGTGAAGTGAAGTCAACTGAAATGACAGTTTCTGAATACTTTATAAAACATAAAGGCATCAGATTGCAACATCCTGATTTTCCATGCATCAAAGTTGGCAAACCAAATAAACAACCTTCCTATTTTCCAATAGAGGTACCAAAATATTTCACAAAACTGAGGTCTTAATGAATGTTATAGGGGTGCACACGGAGCTACATTGGCAATGTGTTATCTTTTAGCTAGTCATGCTGTCCACACATCTTTATTTTTCAAAACATTTTATGTTTTGAGATCGATTTTATAGAGTTGATTTCCTTAATATATCTTATTAAATTAACCTCATGATTATCATTTAGTTTTTTAATATTCAAAAGTGGGAGTATGAGTTCCACCCACTGTGACATTTTTTCCCCAGACTTTATTCTCTTTCTTTAAATGTATGAATGCATATAGATGATTTAATTTTTATTGTCATATATGAAAGAATTTTATGACCCTTGTTCTTTTGTAGCTCTGTACGCAGGTTTCATTGCACCGCTACACTAAGACCCTTACCCGTTCGCAAGGAGCTTCGCGACAAATGTGTATTTTTACTTGTCTCATTTCACCTTCTAACATCTTACACAAATCTTTATTAATATAAAAAAAATGTAAGTACCCACACTAATAGCCGCAGCCCAAAACCAGAAAACAAACCGGAGAGACAATGTTAAAACCTATACAATATAACTAGACACACAGACTATATTCCAAACCAACAAAGCAAACACTGACAGACACATTCAAAGAGAGGCAGAGCATCAGCCTATTCAGAACCCTTGACAGTTCCCCACCAGCATCCTCATGGCTCTATGGTGACTGATTTTGGCCAGTCATCAACGCCACTAGCTAGGAGATCTCTCTTGACTTCTTTTCGTTTGTTTTTTTTTTTCCAGCAAAAGATATATATAATACTCTTTCTCCAAGGTGGGAAGTGGAATTTCAACTAAAAGGTTTGGTCATCGTATTTTTACTTTAAATTCTGATTTAGCCATATTCAATATAGTTGGCCTCACAGAAAAACCATTTATGTGTCAGAAATTTTTTCACCCTATTAAGATTGATGATCTTTGGGCTGCAGCCAACTTCTCACCTAGTTGTAACACTACATTCCTTACCCAAGGCCTGTGGAAATGTGCATGACTGAAGGGGATGGTGGGTTTTTCATTGTGCCGTTTGAAAGTTCAATTTGAAATTTCATATGCATCTTACTCCTCTTTTCTTTTCCCCTTTCTGGTAGGACCTGAAGGACCTGCTTAGAGTGTGGACTGAATCAAAACAAATGCATCATAAGCCAGTTAAAGAGAGGGACGAGATGTATAAAAAAGTGATGAGGATGGTGCTTAAGAAACCATTGTTCCTATTGCGCATTCTTCCAAATAAGCAATATGATATTTACGGTATTCATGTTGACCTAGGTTTTGTTTGTTACGTACGTAAGGTTGAGACTCATACAAGCATTCAATAGACTCAAATTTTTAGCTCTTTAATCACTATACTATGAAGGTCCTTACAGCAGATAGGATAGCGGGAGGGCTTGTTACACAATGTATTGCCCCAACCAAAATGGATGATAGTTCCTTTCACAGTCTTTTAATGAAGATTAATGTCAAGGTAGGTAACATTGAAAAAAAAAGAGCTTCTTAATTTGAGTCTCTTATTTAAACTGATGTGGACTCCTCTCATAGTTGTATATCATTCTAATATAGATGCTGGTATTAGATAGACCTATGAAAGGAAAGTCAAAGGGGACATTCAAGTTAGATAAATGAGATAGTAGGGTGGTGTAGACTTAGACCAGCCATGGGGTTACTTTTGTTACATTTTGATGTTGTTTATATTTTGTTCTCTGCTCTCTTTTGGGCCTACGATGTTTCTTTTGGGAGTTGTTAGACATTAGGAGGGGACTAGTCTCTTGAATATCAGTAAGGGCCTTGTTTCGACTTGGTTGTATTTGGTGCTGTTCTCTTGATTTCTAAATTGTATTAGGGAATATGATTTTGATTAGAATCAGTTAGTTCTATTTGCAACACTGATTCTTCAATTTGAATATTAATGTCACAATCTAAGCATTCGCCCCTATTCTCTTATCTTGCATTCCATTATTTCTATTGGTTCAGTTTCATTTGATCATATTCCTATCATATTCTCACTTTTATTGTGGCTTCCATGCAGCTTGGTGGGATGAATTCCTATTTGGAAGGAGAGCTTTCAAACTCCATTCAAATGGTTTCAACAATTCCTACGTTAATTCTTGGTATGGATGTGTGGCATGGTTCTGGTCAACCAGGTGTGCCATCTATAGTTACGGTAAGTTTTTTTATCTAATTATTTTATTTGAGATCTTGTAAATTTTGGTCTTTGATTGTGTGTGGACTTTTAGAGGAAAATGAATGTTTTTCATTTGATTCTAAACAAAAGATTACATTGAATATACAGACTAAGTGAGCATATGAGGAATAAAGTTTCATAAGTAGGCATATAGACTAAGTGGGCATTTGAGGAATAAAGTCTCATAAATACTAGTAATGAGGGATAAAGTCACTAATATTGCCTCATAAAACCTAATAAATGCTAACAAAGAATAAGATATTCCCACACTTCCCTTCAAGTTGGATAGTAGAAATTGATAATTTCCAACTTGTTTATGCTTTCATCAAAATTATCTCTTGGAAATCTCTTGGTAAGAACATACGCAACCTGCTTCTTTGATGAAACATATATTAGACACACTACTACATTTTTAATCTTTTTCTTGACAAGGTATCAGTCTATTTTCAAGTGATTTTACCCTTTGAAAAACAATGTTTAGGTTGCTAGCTCAAGGGATTGGTCCTGTATTTCATGCTATAGAGCAGTGGTTTGTGCTCAGTCTCCACAGGTTGAGATGGCTAGTAATTTGTGCAAGCCTATTTCTAATATCAAGGATGATGGTACTTTTAGGTGATTGTCTTTAATTGAAGCTTTGGATCAAGTGAAGATTTTCCCCTCCTTTAAAATTTTTGTGTGCTTAATTCAATCCATGATTAAAATTTTACAATGTTTAACTTTCTAGAGAGCTTCTAGACGACTTTATAAGTACTTCAAATAGGAAGCCTCGCCATATTATCATATTCAGGTATAACTTAAATGAGTTTGAGGATATTGATTTTTATTACCTAAAATATTTCCGAATTATTTTGATTGAATTGATGGTGTATGCATGCTTCAAGAATTTTGGAAAATTTTTAAAATTTTTCTAGTTTTTCTATTGTTTTAAACTTTTCTCTAGTTTTAAACAAAGGATATATTTTAAAAACTGCACATGAAAATTATCAAATTGAAAATTTGGTTTCTTTAGAAAAATAGAACTGATGTACAAATTTTTTTAATTCCTAAATATGGTTTTCCTTTATTTGGAATTAAGGATGGTATCAGAGCCTCCATGTTGGTATTAGAGCTTGTTTGATAAGAGGGCTATAAACTGTCGGAATCATGATCAGGTTTTTTACTGCATAAGAGTATGGACAAAGTGTTAGCTCTTACCCCAATATGGCTAAGACTCCTAGCCACCATTGCCGGTTGCATAGTCAAGAGGTTGATATGTAAAACAAGCAACACCTAAAAATACCATCATCCTTGGTACTAAAAACAAGCTTGCATAAATTACTAGTCATCTCAACCTGTGGAGATTGAGCACGAACTATTGCTCTATAGTGTGAAATACAAGGCCAATCCTCGAGCTAGCAACCTAAACATTTTTTTCAAAGGCTAAAATCACTTGGAAATAGACAGATACCTCGTCAAGGAAAAGATTAAAAATGGAGTAGTGTCTCTAATATATGTTCTACCAAAGAAGCAAGTTGCATATATATGTTCTTACCCAGAGATTTTCAAGAGATAATTTTGATGAAAGCATAAACAAGTTGGAAATGATCAATTTCTACAATCCAACTTAAGACACTACACAGATATAAAGATCTGGATACATCTACCCTTCATGTTGGTATCAGAGCATGTTTAATAAGAGGTTACAAACTATTGGAATCATAATCAAGGGTTTTTTGTCTTCACTAAGACAATAAGACCTATTAAGAAAGAAAACACAAGAAAATCTTTTTTGTCTTGTTTTGACAAGTTTTCAAAGATTATTATCAGAGTGGCACAGTGGAAGCGTGGTGGGCTCTTAACCCACAGGTCCTTGGAACAAAACCAAGCTCTGATACTATAAGGGTGAGGGTTGGAGGTATCCAGCTCTGGTGGACACCCTTTGATCCCTAAGAGGCTGATCCTTTCGCGGGCAGCTTTTGCATGTTTTATGCATTAGCTCTTAACTGTGCAACAAGCAACGGTGGCTAGCTGTCCTAGCAATATAGGGTATAAGCCAACACTTCATCCATACTCTTATGCAGTGAGAATCCCCGATCATGATTTCGATAGTTTATAGCCCTCTTGTCAAATAGGCTCTGATACCAACATAGAGGGTCGATGTATCCAGATCCCTATATTTGTGTGGTGTCTTAAATGATAAAGCTAGAAGATCTCAAGCACATACACCAACAAAGACATTCAAGATCTATCCCATTTGATACAAATGAACTGAAAAATAACAAACTTATGTAAACTAGAAGCATCCTTCAGACCTTAGTCCAGTTAAGTCCAGGCATTTTGAAAGCATTTTGAAAGAAGTTGGGATCCCAAGTTTACTATGGTTATTGCCCAAAAGAGACATTATACTAGGTTCATTTTTAATGGGAATGAAAATGTTTAACCGGATTTATCCATACTCTCAATTTATACAAGAGATAGATATTAGATTGTGTGCATGATCTATGATTAGATTGAGTTTTATTTATGGGAAGTGAGTGATTAGTTCTTCAATCCCTTGGAATTTTGTGCATTTACTGTCAGATTTGGCAAACTGTTCTTGAATTATTTATGAAATTGGTGTGTGAGCTTAGTACCTAGTTCATTGCACATTACTGAATCTTGTCATTGCACGCATTCTGAACTGGCAGAATTCTGGTTGTATGAAGGAGAAATATGCTTTTTGACGAACTTGTCACATTTTCATGACACATGTACTTTATGCAAATCTGAATTGGCACATTGATTGCTGAAATAACTGAAGTGATCATTAGGTGTTTTAGCTACTATAATTGATATGATTAGCTACATTAGGGGATTTATGGAAGTTTGCTCCTTAGCTTCTTTTGTGATTTATATCACATTGGCACCATCTGAGACCCAATTTGTTGAGTTTTTGCTATTGTGGTTGGAACCCACGATTTTGAATCAGTGATTTCCTGTACTATTGCTGAGGATTTTCATAGGCATTGTAGAATTGTATCTGAATCACACTCAATAGGTGGTGTATATGCTGTCATTTTGGACTAAATATTCCCTTTGCTGAATACTTTAACTATCTGGGACTTGATTTCAAATTTTCACTGGATTGAGCTGATTGCACTTTATTGAGTGTTAGGTTAAAGTTGGGATTGGCAATGAACATTGCTTTTGTTCATATCCCTAATCGCTAATACGTTCTTTTGCTACTACTGCACTTGACTTGATTCTTATTGCGTTTCGTCAATTTGGCATAAGTACATGTTGAACACTGCTGAATAATCCTCATTGCCCTACTTGCTGAATTTCACTGTATATCCTCAGAATCAATTGCTTAGCCACTTGCTGTAATGAATCATTAGCATCAAATTTGTTAATTCCTGTGCTGTGCAATCTCATTTTGCGTTTAAGTGTACAATAGTTGTGTTTGTTAATTCAACACTGGTGGTTGGATTAGTTTCGATACAATTTTTTTCTGGTGCATCTTGCTGTGTTTGGTTGTGTGGTGAGTTTAGTTTATCATTTTATATTTACTATATGGGTTTTGACAGATTTAGAATCATCTTCTTGGTCAAAGTTCTTATCAATAAGTTTGGAAGAAATGGGATTGGAGGAGGATGGTCCTTTTGTTTATGACTTTAAAATCATGAATGAAGATTCTTTAGTCTTTATTTCAGGGAGTACTATGAATGTGTATGTGTATATGTGTGATTTGATTGGTGCAAGAGGCAAAAGGCTCGAAAAGATTGGTCAATTGGAAACTGACCAATATGTGAGCATCATCCCTTATTCCAATACTCTTCGCTCATGTGGAGCTGGGGCCAAAAGATTCAGGTATGAAATCAAGAAAGAAATTAGCAATAAGCTGTGTAGTTGCATCTTAAGCAAATCGTTATAGTTGGAGTTTGATATCCAACCTTTATATATGTATATATGTATGTAGTCAAGCAATATTATTATTATTATTATTATTATTATTATTATTGTTGTTGTTGTTGTTGTTGTTGTTGTATTTTGATTGATTGTTGCCGGCGTAATCATAAGGAGCTGCTTCCTCGATCAAGAAAGAAATATCAGGAGTCAGATTCCAGTATTAATTAAAATTCCTCCAACTCTTCTCTATTGAGCTAAACATGATGATGTCAATCGCTAAGGTTCTCCAGAGTTGTGGTAAGATGAATAATGATTTCGTGAAGATGTTGAATTATTAATGCAAAGAAAGGCAATTTAGCTTGGTGTTATGAAGCTAGGGAAAGGATAACATTTATTCCATTGGTTTTATGGGCTTAATACATCTTGAGTGTTTTTTTTTTTTATTCAAATTTTGCTATAACTAAAGAAAGACTGAATACATAACGTCATAATTTTTGAATTGGCTTATCCCATTTATAAACACTTCAAGTTTATGTGATTAATAAATACATTTTTACCTATTCTACCCTCAATTAATTTCATATATTACATTAATTCAAATGTTGATTCATTCCCTCTATCTCTTCCATTCTCTTTATTCTCTAACATCATTTTTCCCACATACATTCTCTTCCATCATTTCTCTTCATTATCACTCTCTCATTCATTCATTCATCATATTTATAAAAAAACATATTTCCTACATATTTACTCATTTTAACTATTTTCTTGAATAACATTATTCGATTAAAAATATCTTATTTGTGGAGACAGAGGGTATACTTTTTTTATTGTTGTTTGCATTTACTTATAATCGGAATAAACAAAAAAAAAAATACGCCGAAGAAAAAGTAAGGCATTCACAATTTTTTCAGAAACAGTTGTGTCAGGAAAAAGGGGGTTTTGTCTACAATCAATTTTGACTCCTTAGGTTTTATTTGGTTGGAGGTTTTATTAGGTTAGGTTAGGTTAGGTTAGGTTAGGTTAGGTTGGGGTGGGGTTGGAGGTAAAAAAGTGGTGTTTGGTTGAAAGGAGGTTAGGTTAGATGCTGGATATTTTTTTGTCTTCTAGTAGTCACCTAACCTAAGTTGTGAACCCTATAAAATTGGTGTTTTTCCTAGATGAGAGAATATTTGTCTTTAATTGTGACTAAATTGCCTGTGGCAATTTTTTAAAATTCCAGCATTGCCCTCTCCTGTAAAAAGTCGTCACTTTGTTTCATTCCCTCTCCTGCCTGAAATCCCATTTTCTCTCATCTTGTAAATTCGCGTGCTCTGCAGTCAACTCCTTCACCACGCTGCTCCTCCAATGTCGTCTCGGGTCTTGTAGATCCAGCTGCCGCCGCCGCCTCCTCCTCAAGTAATAAATACATTATAAAAGAAGAAGGAAAATATATAGAAGAGCATTTTTGTCCACTTATAATTAACTCACCTAACCTAACCTCCTGAACCAAACCTAACCTAACATCTGTTTGAACCAAACAATGTTATAACCTCCTCTAACTTAAATTAAATAAACCTCACTTAACCTAACCTCCGTTGAACCAAACACACCCTTAGCTATCATTGATTCGTTGGAAACTTGTTATTTTCTGCCCTTTAAGTTGTCATGGACTTGCCATGAACTTGACGGAGCGCACTTGCCATTACCTTTGGTTGCTTGTCACTTACAAATACAAATTTACATTGTCCACACCCATGACTAAACAAAAAGGCATTTACATTGGCAAAATCATGTAATTTTTTTAAAAAACCAATTACATATTAACCATATTAATTACATAATCAAAAAATAATTTCACTGCTAAAGTCAGCTCATCTATCTTTACTATGTTGAATTAATATTTTTTGCTGTCAGTTCTTGTCCCATAACTCCTATATCCATCATCACAATACGTGCAAGAATCCCCTGCAAACAAAATTTCAAACTTAAGAATCAAATAGTTCTCAACGTCAACCACAACTAACAAGAGGAATTTAATGCTTATTCACCAACTTATCCAATCTAGATACCTAAATTTAAAAGCAGAAACTTACCCAATTTCTAGTCATAAACCAAGGTAGGCACAATTTCTAGTTATTTTCTTCCAATCCTCCACAAAAGAAAAGGGACAACCATCGACATGATAATTTCATATTTACAGTGGCACACGCAAAAACAGATTGTGCCCTGCAGGAATCTCTTGATTTAAACCATAGCTGTCTGGCACATGCAGCAAGAATATTATGCATGTCCTGCCCTGCGCAATATCACTAGACATCAATATATTAAATGCAATGATACTTTCCATATAGTTGAGAGCTCAAATGGTATATTATACAAACTGATTTTCACGGGTGATTCTTGGAAAGATCCCAGAAGCTCAAATTTAAGAAAACGGTTGCAAGAAAAATTTAAGCGGACAATATAATTTCCCCCCAACAATAGGGACTTGGGGAAGTGCAGATGGTTTATAAAATAGGCAGCATTCAAAGTTAGTTTGCCAACATATCAGTATTTAATTAACTTTTAATTGAACCCTAAGTCTTCATGCCTAGAATAATGCAAAATGGACAATCTGGATATCAGTAGACAATACAAATAAAAAGGACCTTAATACTGTTTCGTAATTCTTACTGACAAGGTTGGATTTGACTTTGTATTCCATTGAAACGGTGCCACTTAAGTTACCTAGCAAAGTTCCAACAGCATCATTCTCTCTACTATATAGGACTTGTATGTCTTAATATTTGAATAATAACCCTATGTCATGAGGGCACCAAAACCACAATCACCACCTAAAATACCCACCAATGGTGCAATACCGTTGGCAAATTAATGATACGTATAAAATGTCCCGGACAAATGAAATTCACAAGAAAGATGAAGTAGGATTTGAATTGAATGAAAATGTGATATTCTATTCATTAACAAGCCGATGCAAAAGAAGCATCACCTGGATCCATGTCATTTGTGCCAATTCAACGAACTCGACTCTTACGTACAGAAGAGCCCCGGATATCACTCCTGCACATAGTTTTTTTTTTTTTTTTTTGGCTCAAAAAGCTAGTTTTACTCTGTGAAAAGAAAACACAAATTTCTTTTACTCTCCAATGCATTTTGAAATCAAATGAATTTGAAATCAAATGAAAACATGAAGACACAGTTAGAAATTAAGAACAAAAAGTTCTTTCAGAACAACTAGACATCAAATTCTTCATGGATGCTTACAGTAGGCGTATATGAATCAGAGATTGAGGAAAAAGAGCATAGTTAGAGACTGATTTTACTTTTGCACATGCTGAAGATAAACCGAGATGTACTCTCTAGATCTGACGCACTACAGAGTACAGACTTTAATCTGTTAGGCCTACATTATTTTGTTGAAAATTCGATTTCCTTTCACCAATTAAATTTATTTGCAAAGAAACAGAGACAATGAGAATACTGAACCGTTGGAAAACAGAGAACAACAACAGAGGAAGCTCGAAACATCAATCGGCAGCATTGAAGATATCGATCTTAGAATAGAATCGACCTCACTTGGGAGAGATTGAGGAGCGTACCAGGGTCGCAGCCTACAAAGAAGAACGGCGAGGGCAGTTCTAAGACACGGTTGAAGGCCGGTCGTCGATGGAGGCGAAGAAGGCCTGGTGGGTCGGGGCAAGAGGTGTCCCTACGTTGACCTCTTTTTTTGCCTTCAAATGAAGAAGGGTAATCCAGCTGTTATATAATTAAAATCATTACTGTCTGTTAGTCTTTAGGTGCTTCAGAATTTTTGGAATATTTTATGAGATTTTTCTGGAGCTTCAAACTTAAATGGAGCGAGCTTCCATGCTTTAGGGAGAGCTTTTCCCATCTAGATAGTCTAAGATAGAATTTAAATAGTTCAGATTTAATTTTTTAATATTTTTTTTTAAATATTTTAATAGATACAGAATTTAAAATAAAAATAATCTTTTAACTAATAATTTTTTTTAAAAATAATTTTGTTTTAGTCTAGACCATCGAGATCCCATCTAGACGATCCATATGTAAAATGTATTCTCCCCCTCATCCCAAAAATGAATAGGGAAACTGAGTCGAACTTAAATCTCTTACTTGATATTCTAAAGAGTTTCCTAACATAACGCAAAAATATTCGTAATTTAAAAGAAAAAAAAGGCAACAATAATTGGAAAACAACACGGTGCCAAAACTAAAGTGAAGATTGGAGATAAAGATGCTGGAGCAAATTAGATCCATGGTTGTGAAAGAATCATAACATAAAACTCTGGATCTAACTTCCTCCAGTTCTTACATCCAACCTATATACACTATTCATAAGAACTGAAAAATACATGAGAGCATGAGATTTTGTTATGTATATGAATTTCAATAACTCAGACCAGAATGGTGTTTTATATATCATTATATCATGCACAATTCATGATGGGTAGAGTTGCCCTTTTTATGATCAATTGAGTTTGTTACAAAGAACAATTAAGTTTATAATGGTCCGCATGAACAAATTCAAAACTGAATTGATTCAATATTTTTTAAATTTTTTTTTGGAAATTATTTAAAATATAGCCATTATACTGATATAAATTATGCGATTCTTCAAAAAAAAAAACATAAATTATGCAATCCCTTGTGTGTGTGTGTGTGGGGGGGGGGGGGGGGGGGGCGAAAGTCGTTGAAAGTGTTATGATTATGAAGGCGGAACAGATATATATGGCGGCAAAACAAAGGGAGTTAAAAGGCGATAATTCTCATATAAACTTTTTCTTGTTTCTTACGGGTCTTGAATTGAATTTCACCAAGATTTTAGTATATAAGATTTGATTCATTTCAAAAATAAAATCAGCATTTTTGAAGTTAAAAAAGTATGTTCAAATTGATAAAACCAAGCTCCAACCTTAATCAAACGAAGGCTTAAATTGCAAATTAACCCTTTTTATTTGAGAAAATCCTATTAAAAAAAAAGTTCAATAACCTATATTCCAAATGGAATCATTAAACTTAAGAAATAATTAATTAGGATATTTTTTTAATTGAAAATAAATTAGATTATATGACATAATTAGAGATTTAGTAATGGGAAAATCCCATATAAAACTATCTAAAAGAGAAAAATTTTAAATTAGGTTGATAAATTCAACAAATTCATAATTGAGTTATTAACCTAATTTAAGATTTTAAAATATGTGTAAAATGATTTCAATATCCTCTCCTTTCTTTTTCTTAAAAGAGTTTAATTGCTCTGTGACTTTATTATTCTATATACAACTTATATCCTGTTCATAAAACTTCTAATCAAATCACATAGATGTAGACACGCATTGAGATTAATTGATGCTCTTGATTTTATCTTAAATTGTCATTAATCAAACCATAATAAAAGTTTTGAAATATTATACTCGTAGTTTAAAGGGGTGTAAAAATAATCTGAAATAATGATAAAATAATTTAGATACTTATTTTATCCTCAACAAAAAAAAAAAAAAAATCTTAGTGGATCAAGCATATCCCACGATATCGCAATTGTGATATTTTCTGTATGAGCTAATCGATTCATGTGTCTTGGGCCATAGTAATTCTCGAATTTTAAAGAGTATTACCAATTCAATTTAAATACATATTTCAAAACTGGGGTATATATAAAAGTGCATCTTATTTTTTAAAGAGAACAAAATAATTCAAAAAGATTAATCAAACCAGAAAATGGATAATAATAAAAGTTTTGAAATATTATAAGGGTGTAAAAATACTATGAGATAATGATAAAATAATCTTGATCCATATTTTATCCCCAACAAACAAATCTTCAGTAGATCAAGCAAATCGATTGCTGGCTTATTTTCTGTGGGTCAACGTTCGAGGCTTTTTAAGGTGAAAAAGGTTTTCAATTCTATTTTGAGGTCAAAGAATTGGTCTCGGCAACTCCTATAGCAGTAATCAACACGTAAGTATAGAAAACACTTTTCTCTTAATGATTCAATCATATTTATGCTGGTTTCATATCTTGTTATGCTTCTTCGATGAGAATATATGATTTTTGAAAGCTTCTTCAATCACTATTCACAGAATATTCGATGTAATTTTTATAACGTTTTTTAACATACTTTCTGATCTGGATTTAAAAAAGAAACAAGAAGTTTTTGTTGTGCATATCACCTTTCCTTTTTAACGCATTAAGGTTGATATTAAATTTCTAATATTAGGTTTGGTTACATTAATTATTTTTATATTTATATTCATCTTTTGTGTATTGGGACCGGAGAATTTGAATCCTTACTTACCAGATACCCAACCCTATCATCATTTGAGTTAGCTTCAGTGACTCGATGTTTATTGTTTACTTATATGGATGAACATATTAATTAACCATATCAAATTTTAAATTTATTTCAATGTTATTAACATCTCAATTAATTAAAATATTAAATCAAGAACCCTATGACTTGATTCGAATTATAGAAAAGGATATTCATTGATAATAATAGTGATATTTATCCATGTTTCAAATTCTCTATTCATGAAAAACTTATGATTATATATATATATATATATCCCGCAGATCAAGGCTAGCTAGATGGAACTACCTGAGGATGTGATATCTGAAATATTTTCGAGGTTACCTGCGAAATCAATCTTCAAGTTCAAGTCATGCTGTAAATCTATATCCAATTTCACTAACAACACATATTTTGCATTGAAGCAAGCTCAAAACATGATCCCAAAAGGAGACTCTTCCCTTTTCATCCAAGAATCAATATTCATCAAAGAAAAATATTACGGATATGAGTATAAAAAAACTGAGTATAAAAAAACTAAGGTATATGAATTACCTGGAAATGAGACCTCTTCTTCTGGTATTCCCACAAAGTTTCTTCAATTTCTTAACAAAAGGGAAATAAGTATAGTTGCTTCTAGCAATGGACTGCTACTTTGTCTGACCACAATACCAAAACTGGTATTATTTATCTGTAACCCAGCAAAGCAATCTTGCTCCTTCATTGCTACCCCAGCATGCTTATCTCTCACACATCATGATTACGTCGAATTCGCCTTTGTATGGAACAGTAGTACTGAGGAGTTTCAATTAATTTATTTTGACAAAAATCCCCGCCAAGGGGCGTCGTCATGGGAATTTGTGTGCAAAGTTTATATGCCAAAAGGTGGGTGGAAAGAGAGGGGAAGCTTGTCTTTGAATGAAGATAGGAGTAAGATATATGGCTATCATGTATTTTACAAAGGGAATATTTACTTTGCCTCATCTTTTGTTGACTCCTCTTATACTAAACGATATCATTTTATGTCATCATACAACTTTGAAACTGGGGTGACAAGAAGGGTTAATTTTCCAGAACAAGTTGTGGAAATTGGGCTCAAACCCCACGGCCATTGGGGCTATGAGATATATATTTTCAAGTGGGGTAAGGCTGGAACCTCATCAAATGATGATGAGTCTATTTGTGTGGTGAGTTTAATCAATTATTCTGTATTTATTATATGGGTTTTGACAGATTTAGAATCGTCTTCTTGGTCAAAGTTCTTATCAATAAGTTTGAAAGATATGGGATTGGAGGAGAATGATCCTTTTGTTTATGACTTTATTGTTATGAATGGAGATTCTTTAGTCTTTATTTCAGGGAAAACTATGAATGTGTATGTGTATGATTTGATTGGTGCAAGAGGCAAAAGGCTCGAAAAGATTGGTCAATTGGAAACTGACCAAAGTGTGAGCATCATCCCTTATTCTAATACTCTTCGCTCATGTGGAGCTGGGGTCAAAAGATTCAGGTATGAAATCGTGAAATGAGCAATAAGCTGTATAAGTATGTAGCTAGTTCCACTTTAAGCAGATAAGTTATACTTGCAGTATGATATCCAATCTTTATATATATATATATAAATGTCTATATGTAAGTAGTCGAGCAATAATATATTTTTTTATAGAATTATTGTATTTTGATTGATTATTGCAGGCGTAATCGGAAGAAGCTGATTTCCTCGATCAAGGAAGATATATCAGGAGTCAGATTCCAGTGTTAATTAAAATTCCTCCAAATCTTCTCTGTTGAGGCAAACATGACATTTCGTTGATGATGTCGATCGCTGAGGTCCTCTAGAGTTGTGGTATAATGAATAATGAATTCGTGAAGATGTTGAATTACTGATGGAGAGAAAGGCAATTAGCTTGGGTGTTATGAAAGCTAGGGAAAGGAGAACATTTATCCCATTGGTTTTGTGGGCTTAGTACATTCTGAGTCTTTTTATTTGCTTTAATTTTTGTTGTACCTATAAAGTAAGAGTGTAAGACTGAATTCATAACGTCCCATTTTTTTGAATAGGCTCATATATAACACTACAACAAAAAAGTAAAGTTGTGGCGTTTATAATTGTATTAACTGTGGCGCTAGAGAAGTGCCACATATCTGGACGCCACTAAAAAAAGCTGTGGTGCTTGGAAGCGCCACAACATTTAAATTTTTTTTTTAAAAAATACCCTCCTGTGGCGCTTCCTCAACCAAGAGCCACAGGAGGGTCCCTTTTCTTTTCCTTTTTTTTTTCTTTTTTCTTCTTCTTCTTCTTCTTCTTCTTTTTCCTGTGGCCCTTTTTTATGCTTCCTAATTGTGAAGCTTTATATAAAATGAGTGGCTTTCGTGTTTATCATCTCCACAAATTGTCAATCTTTCTATTTTATATTTCAACCTATTATATATATATATATATATATATATATAATTTTCACATTTAAAATTCAGGTTCCCCAACAATAATGTTCTTACATTAATACTCTCCAAAGCTAACATAAAAAATATCACAATACAAGAACTTGATATGTGAACTCAGTACATCAACAACTAATTAAGTAAATTAAAAGATTACTAAAAAACGCAAGCTTGTCGGCAAAAAAATTTAAACAAAGCAAAAAGGCAAACGAAAGAAGCTAGGTTTTCATTCTTTCCTATTAAATTAGGAAAAAAAAGGCAAACGTTATATTACGGTTTATCTTGACTAAAAAAAAAAAATTTAAACCAAGCAAGCTAGAATGAAATAGTCTTCTTCTTACAAATCTATTAATTGACCAGCGCAGGGAGTGGGAGACCACGTTGGTGATGCTAGCTTGAGTGACGAGTGAGCGTGTGGGTGTGTTTTTTAGTGTGAAGATGATAGGAAATGGAGGGAGGGGGCCGACGGATCCACTAAGAAGATGAGAAAGGGAAAGTAGTTTAATGGAGGAGAGAGTAGTTAAATAATTAAAGTGGAGTAGTAGTCAAAAAGAGAAGGAATGGAGGGCGGACACAGGATTACTACGCGGGAAATGAAATAATTAAGAGATACACTATTCATTTGAATTTTTTTTAAAAAAAATGGGCAAGTGTGGCGCCTAAATAATTAGGCGCCACACATTGCCTCTCATCAGCTGTGGCGCCTAATGCTTAGGCGCCACAGCTGATATTGAAATTATCATGTGTGGCGCCTATTTATTTAGGCGCCACACATGCCCATTTTTTTAAAAAAAAATTCAATACTGCAGCTGTGACGCTTGGTGGGTTAGGCGCCATAGCTGCTTTCGTGGCCCCAAGTATGGCGTCTGTGTAGGCAGGCGCCACACTAGGCCTCCTCAATTGTGGCACTTAATCTATTAGGCGCCACAGCTGGTACCCAAAATTTTAAAAAAAATTATAGAGGTCAAAAAAAAAAAAAAAAGAGAAGCTGTGGCACTTCTTTAAACAAGTGCCACAAAATGTGCGCCACCTTTTACCCTTTTTGTAGTAGTGTAAGCTTTTCATTGAGTTTATTTGATTAATAAATGCATTTTTACGTATTCTACTCTCAATTGATTTCATACCTTGTATTAATTAAAATATTGATTCATTTTCACTGCAACCACGAAGGGAGGCCTGGATGGAGGAAATAGGAGGGAGTGAACATACAGGGGAGGAGGTCGTCTAAAGATCCTATAGTGAAGGGTTCCATGGATGAAGAAGAATGGGAGGGGAAAGGAATCAGTGTCAAGGACACGGATAAAGGGCCAAACATTGAGTTTTTGGAGGAGGAAGGGAGGCAATTGGAAAAATCAAGGAATATGTTTGACGTACAAAAAAAATCATGGAATTTCAAATAAGCAGTAAAGAAAACTTAACTGCAGCGACATGTAAGCAAAAATAAAATAAAATAAAATAAATCCATAATATCTAGAACTGGAAATGAATCGCTGTCCGGGACTAGCTGTCAAACCCTAACATTTTAATATTCATAAAGTACTGAGCGAATGGTTCCATAAGGTGTACAGAAATAGCGGATACATACTAACATTAGGTATTTATTTATAATACAGGAGAATCCTCGTAGGGTTTGAAAAATATACACAAATGTACAAAGTGTTCAACAGAAAGCAAAAGTATAAATATAGACATCCACAACAGCTCTAATACACACCGGGACTCTATGCACCAGTAGCCTTTGTCTTTCCCTTCGAGCTACTAGCTTCTGCTGGAATATTTTTCAGTTTGATAAAGGGTGAGATTCGAGTGAATCCCAGTAGTAACATGTTTTTCCAACATATAAAATGTAAAAATAAATATGCAATGCACCATGTCATGTAAGATGCTAACTCATGTTGTGTGCATACTGTCCAAGGCCAAACGACTGTTTGCAACCATGGCTTAACTCGTATCCATGGTCTAATGACATGTTTAGACCCTGGCTTATCCGTGTGTACCATCGCTGGATCCCTAATCACGGCTAGGTCGTGTGCCCTCAGCACTGTCATGCACTACTGGAAAAATCACTTTTAAGACCGGTTAAAAAAGACATTTTAGACCAGTTCTTGATCCGGTCTTGATACAGCTGGTCTAAAAAGTCTTCTACTTTTTAGACCGGTTATGGAACCGGTCTTAAAAAAACTTTTTAAGACCGGTTATTATAAAACCGGTCTACAAATAAATATTTTTAGACCGATTATAATAGGAATCGGTCTAAATTAATAAAAGTTTAAGAACCGGTCTAAAAATTTAATTTTTTAGATCGGTTTTATAAAGGACCGGTCTAAAAAGTATCACATTTTAGACCGGTCCTTTATAAAACCGGTCTAAAAAGTCAAATTTTCATATCGGTTTTATCCAAAACAGGTCTTAAATTTATTTTTCAGACCGGTTTTGGATAGAACTGGTCTTACAAGTTGAATTTTTTTTTTAAAAAAATTTCGTTTAAAATTTATACCCAGTAAGTCATTTCCCCTGTTAAAACATTTCACTTAGCAAGCAGCAGCCAATTCAACAACATTGAAATAAATAAATCTTCTCTTACAGATTATATAACTAACATTTTAATGACATGTGAGAGACTTAAAACTCATTGGAACATATTAAAACTCAACTCCCTTATGCTTAAATAGTGCTGGCCGGAACAGAAGCAAAGAAAAACAACCATAAATAATAAACTCACAACCATAGACAGAATCATAATGCAAGGAAATCATACAACCATGACAATGCTGTTTTGACCAAGTTCCTTATCTTTTCACTTACATACATACATCAAAGATTAAATTACATTAATGACAATTCTGTTATTCATTAGGGCCAAAATACTTTATACATACACACTCTTCTCAGGCTGATGATCACTAGCTAGCCTTGCTTCGGAGAATCTACACTAAGACGTACACCTCATATCCTTCATTTTCCTGTGACTACAACAAAAAAAGTAGTTATATATATACACCAATAACAATATACATAATTCAAATATAGTTCATGATAATTATTTTAGCTAACTAACCTTCAACGTAGTTTTATAAAGGGATATCCTCCCATATCCCTTCATGATGATCGTTTCTTGTGCCGTGTTCATTGTTTGCTTCATCTTCTTCGTTCAATTCTGGTAAACCTCTAGAAAAAGAAGGAGTCTCAAGCAGATCATTCATTGAATGACTTTCCTGATTAATATCAACGACCCTTTTTCCTTGGAGAGCTACAGACCACATTTTGTTTGCCTGATCAGTAACATAGAACACTTATTTCGTTTGATATGCCATAATAAAAGGTTCATCTCTAAAACTTCTACTATTCAAATCAACTAATGTAAATCCCAACTGATCAATCATCACACCATTGTTGACATCAACCCAGTTGCATTTGAAAATGGGAAGTTTAACTTTAACATAATCAACCACCCAAATCTCTTCAATCACCTCATAATAAGGTATTGCTGCCAATCTAGGATTCTTATCTTTTGAACTAGAGAAGTGCATAGATTCAGCCACTAACATAACCCCACTGTTCTGGACGGTGCTCCTATCATCAAGGGACTTTGTGTAAAATGTATAACCATTGATCACAAATGAAGTCCAACTTATGACATCAGTCTCAGGTCCACGTGCTAACCATTTAATTGTATCAGAAACACATTCTTCGCCGTCAACCTTTTGTTTGAACCAATGTGCAAAAGTTTTGTTATGCTCTCTAATTAACCTTTGTTCAGTCATTCGACTATTTCCTTTCCGTACAATTTCTTTATGCGCATTAATGTAATCTTGAACTTCATCAACATTATTCAAGATGTAAAAGTGGACTTGTTGCAATTCATCAGGATCCATGCTCTTTACTGAAGCCCCGCGTCTACCGCCTTCTTCGTCATGACGTTCAGGAAGTCCAATGTGTCCTACATTTGACAAGTAATCTTGACAAAACTCCATGGCTTCTTCAGAAGCATATTTCTGAACAATAGATGCTTCAGGCCGGTTAGGGTTCTTCACATACCCTTTTAGGATTTTCATAGTTCTTTCAATTGGGTACATCCATCGTAAATAGATAGGGCCACACAACTTGATCTCCCTGACTAGATGAACAATTAGATGTACCATGAGGTCAAAAAAAGAAGGAAGAAAAAGCTTCTCAAGCTGGCACAAGATCAGATATCCTTCATTTTCCAGTTCATCCAATTTTTCTGTTTCAATGACTTTACTATAAATAGCATTGAAGAAGAAACAAAATCTAGTCAAAATATGTTGAAGATCATATTCGGCAATGCCTCGAATAGCTACTGGGAGCAGTTGTTGCATTAAGACATGCCAATCATGAGACTTTAGCCCCACTAACTTCAAGTCTTTCATCGACACAAGCTTCCTAACATTTGAAGAATACCCTGAAGGAACTTTGACGCCATGTAAACACTGACAAAAGCTTCTTTTCTCATCCTTAGACAAAGTATAAGCAGCTCGAGGACAAAAAGTTTTCTTACCATATGGCTTTGGATGCAAGTCTTCTCGTATCCCCATTTCTTGCAAATCTAATCTTGCCTTCACACCATCCTTAGAACTACCTTGTATGTTAAGCAAAGTCCCAACAATACTATCACAAACGTTTTTCTCCACAAGCATGAAATCAATATAGTGTCTTATATCAAGCTTCGGCCAATATGGAAGATTGAAGAAGACAGACCTCTTTTTCTATTTACTTTTCTCATTACTTTTCTTTGTAGTCTAACCAAAGATAACCTTCATATTTTTCACCTTTTCATAAACTTGCTCTCTAGTCAATGCCTTTGGAGCATCTTCAAACTCTTGTCCACCAAAAAAAGCTTTCTTTAATCTGCGATATGGGTGGTCTCGTCTAAGAAATCTCCTATAGCCAAGATAAATTGTCTTTCTTCCATGTTAAAGTTGATGGTAGCATGTTCCTTCTTCACAAATCGGACATGCTTTATGGCCTTTAACACTATAGCCTGACAAGTTTCCATATGCAGGGAAGTCATTTATAGTATAAAAGATCATGGCTCGCATTTTAAAAACATCATTCTTGTTCGCGTCAAAAACATCAACACCTTCGTCCCACAACTCTTTCAAGTCTTCGATCAAGGGCTCTAGGTAAACATCTATATCATTTTCGGGTTGTTTTGGTCCCAAAATCAACATAGATAACATGATGTACTTTCATTTCATGCATAACAGAGGAGATAAGTTGTAAATTACCAACAAAACAGGCCATGAACTATGTATACTGCTCAAGCTACCAAAAGAATTCATGTCATCCGTGCTAAGCCCAAGCCTAAGGTTCCTAGGCTCTTCACTGAAGGCAGGAAATAATTGATCGATTTTCTTCCATTGAGAAGAATCAGCCGGATGTTGAAGCTTTCCATCAGATATCCTCTCATCCACATGTCATCTCAAATTTCTTGCATCGTTTTCATTAGCAAACAAGCGCTTGAACCTTGGTTTGATTGGAAGGTACCACAATACTTTTCCAGGAGCGTTATTTGATTTGTACCTCGGGGTTTCACATATTGGACACTGTTGTTCCTCTTCATGCTCTTTTCTATACAATATACAATCATTAGGGTATGCATGGATCTTTTTATATTTCATCCCTAGTGGACACAATATTTTCTTAGCATCATAGTATCAAGAAGGCAACACATTATCATCTGGAAGCATGTCCTTAAAAGCCTCAAGCGTTTCTGAAAAACTCTTGTCGCTCCATCCATGTCGTGCTTTCAAGCTTACCAATTTCAATACTGCTTTCAACAATTGGTACTTTTTACATCCCGGGTACAACGGCGTCTCAGCATCACTACACATATTACCATATGCATGTAATTGCTCAAAACTCTCTTCTCCTATATCATGAATAATATCCTCTATTCGATCATCCATATCCGTGTCATTATCATCAAAGTTCACTCCCCCTGTTGAGATGAACTTGGCATTTCTAATTCTTCACCATGTCATACCCACACTGTATAACTCTTACAGAATCCTTCACAAATTAAATGTGTATATATATCTGCAGTACTTAGTCGCTTCTCATTCAAACATACTACATAAGGGCAACAAAACTTTCCACTACCATCATCAGCATGTCTACTAGCGAAGTCTAAAAAACCCCTCACCCCATTATCATATTCAACACTCGTCCGTTTAGCGTTTATCCAACTATGATCCATATACATCTCAACACTTCTAGAACTCTATATCCAACAACAAAAGGATAGACAAAAAAACAACAACAATGATATTTCAACGAAATTAACAGGCACCATTTGAAATTAGTATTGTTTTAACAAACCAATAACACTGACAATAATTAAACAACCGCACTAAACTAAAACAGAACATAAAGTGGTATTAATTCAAGCCAAATATCACAGGGATATAATTAAAAGTCAGAGCATATTAATTATAAAACAACGAGAAGTGCTCAAATTAAAGCAACAACAAGAACTTTAATTTTTTCCACATTACGTTTAAGTGCTCAAATTAAAGCAACAACAAGAACTTTTCATTGAACATTATTAATTATAAAACAACATACAACTAAATAACAGATAGATCGAACATTAACCTGAATGAAGACCAAGGAGTGAGCTTCAACCCAAAGTTACGGTAGCATCGACTGAGGTTAAAATGAAGTCCTCAAATTCAAGGCATTGACAAAGGGAAGTCAAATCAGAGGAGAATGGTCACTGCGCTGCGGAGATTAGAGGTCGCGGCGGAGAAAACTGACGATAATCAAAGAAAAGCGATGACGAACACAGCAACGAAAGCGGTAATGACGGAAGAGACTTAAGCAAATGAGGGACGGGATGCCATGGATGAGTTTAGAACAAGCACGGACAGAGGTCACAGAGAAATGGCAAAGAGAGAAGAAAGGGTTCACAGAGCGCGCGATCTGGGCGCGGGAGGAAAAATAAGTGTGAAAAATCTTACTTTTAAGACCGGTTTGTATTAAAAAAACCGGTCTTAAAAGAGGAAAAATTCACGTTTAAGACCGGTTTGTACAAAAACCTGTCTTAAATGTAATACATTTAAGACCGGTTTTTCCCACAAACGGCCTTAAAAAGTTATCGCATTTTGAATTTAAAATTTTTAACATTTAAGACCGGTTTACATATAAACCGGTCTTAAATGTTAAAAAATTTTAAATGCGTAAAATTTTAAGACTTTAAGACCGGTTTTTTTTATAACCGGTCTAAATAAATTTTTTAGGACCGGTTTTTTTAAGAACTGGTCTAAGAAGTTCAATATAATTATAAAACTGCCACCGCGCAAATTTTTAAGACCTTATCCCACCAAAACCGGTCTAAATGTAGCGGTCTAAAAAGGGTTTTTTTTCAGTAATGATGTTACAAAAGATGGTATACACAAAGCATACAAATTATTACATAGTATATGAAAGAAAGTGTTACTATCTTATGTCCCTTTTTGCTACACAAGAATAGTTCCTTGAACTACGTGCCAATGGCTCAGACGATTATTTCAGTCCTAAAATTCCAAATGTACAAGAATTAGGTTAAAACTCATTCATGTATCACTTTAGAGACTTCCATAGTATTTTTGGTGGTTATATTAGTATATATTAAAAAAATTACCAAAATGCCCCTGGGAACCCGGTCCCGGCTTCACTGTACTTGATCCAACTACACTTTTTCAGAAATTTTGACCCAGGCTATTCTGACATATTTTCACCCAAGGAATCCATTTTTGACCTCGGTTTTTACAAAATCACTATCAAATGATAGTTTCACAATTTTCCAGAAACTGACAGTTTTTCAGTCAATTTTGAAAATTCATGACTAATTCTAGAAGATTCCAAATTGACTAATTCCAAAGACTAAATGAAGCTCTTTAAATGTACTTTCATAGAAAAAAATCCAAAGATAATTACTGATTACACATTTTGCCCAGAAATTCGGCCAAGTACTACTGTTCCAGATTGTATTCCAGAAACAGAGCTTAACTTCAAAAATCCATATATTTTAATCTATTAGTCCAAAAATTATGTTCTACCTATCAAATTAAAGATCTAAATGTCTGATTTAAATCTAAAAAGTTTCATAATTTTTCGTTAAGGTTTGGTTTTCCAAAATATCTCCACAACCAATCTAACTTCTGGAAACATAATCTGTCAGCAACTAAACTTCAAAAATTCATAACTATCTCTACAAAAATAGAAATGGAATGATTCCTAGTCCTATGTGACTCTAATTAAGTCTAATTTAAGGAAAAAAATATTATTCACTTCAAATTATGAGCCAAATTTCCCCAGAATTTTCGAACATCATAACTGCTAGACTTGAACGTCCAGAATGACCTCTGTTTCTGACTTAATTTTCAAAAATCATAACTCTCTCTACAAATATTGAAATAATGTATTCTTGGACTCATTGGAAATATATGAATATCTACTACATTCCTATGAAATTTCATAATTTTTCAATAAGGTTTGTCATGCCAAAACTCAACATGAAGCTGACTGACTCCCAAAAACGTCAGTTTTGACAGTCTAACTTCAAAAATCAAGAACTCATCCATTTTCACTCCAAATTGTACTTATTTTAATTCTATCATCAACTACACATGCTAAAATATCTATACAAAAAAATCCATTTGAAAACTCCATCTATTTCCTTTGTTTAAGGTTCTGCAAGTTTCATGTAGGTATTCTGTTTTTCGGACAGCAAAATAGGGTGAAGAAAACTAACATGTAACCATGAATTTATACTCTAAACCTCATGAATTGTAACTCTATACTCTCCTACACATATGTCCTGATATAAATGATCAAAGTTCGGAATCAAAGAACCCCAAAATTCACCCCAAAATCGTCACACAATCACTGGTTTAACAATTTTTTGGTTAACAGAATTTTCTAGCAACGTTTCTTACTCCCAACCATGAAACAACCCTGAAAACAGTCTTAAATCCAATGGAAAAAGTTAGGAATATGTGAACGGAACTCACCTACACAAGGATCAATGGTTGAATGTATGGTTTAGAGCTTCCTTTTTCCTCTACTCCAACATAACTTCCTCCGGTTCACTCACGTCTCTTCCTCTCTTTTCTACTCTATTTTCTCTCTTTCTTTCACTCTCTCTTTCTCTATTTTATTTTGGCTTCAGACGTAAATAGGAGTTGGAGGAATTAATAAGTGATATTGTGTGTGGGATGTTGATTGCATGGGTGTGTGATTATGAGTGTGTGTGTTGTCCGTATGAAAGTGAGAAATGTGTAAAGTGTGTGTTATCCATGTGTGTGTCTTTTATGTCGGTAAGTTGAGTATGTTAATATATATAGGTATATTTTTATTCTATTAATTACACACACTGAGCCTTAATTTTTCTCTTTGTCTAATTTAAAATTCCTTAAATTTCGTAGGTTCCATAAATTGACTTATCAAATTCCCATTTAAATTTTCTTTTTGGAAATTAAAATTTAACCTTCACTAAATTTAGGATATTACAGTAGCAACTTAAAAACAAATCTTTTGGCGAAAGAAATGAAGTTAATATTCATATAACATACGGCAAATGTAGAAATAAATAGCATCCTGTACGCAGCACCTAAACATGTTTATATTATTTTTTTGAAACAAAGCCTACCCCTCAAAATACCTTATATGCATTTTTTTTATGTGCAAAGGTGCATTCAACACCCCGATCTATGTTTAAAAATATAATCAACACACTAAAATATTTTTGGAGGTGCAATCAGCAATCTAATATATTAAAAATGGAGCAATTACATCCTTTCATTAGCAGAATACTAACTCCATTTGCTGACACATTCTTTCCTCTCTCTTTTATCGGTCTTTAACATGTTCATCCCTTCTTTCAATATTTAAGAGTGCAATCTTGCCACTAGTGTATTAAAAATGGAACAATTGTACCTCTTCACTATCAGAATTTAACTCAAGGTTTAGGGTTTAAGATTGATAAAAGAGGAAAGGAAAGAGTGTATCCACAAATGGAGTTAGTATCCTGTTAGTGAAAGGATGCAATTGCTCCTTTTTTTAATACATCAGATGCTGATTGCACCTCCAAAAATACATTAGGGTGCTAACTACATCTTTAAAAATAGATCGAGGTGCTGGATGCACCTTTGCTCATAAAAAAATGATATTATATATTGGGCAAATGATAGAGACTACCCAACATTAAAATGCACTTTATAATTTGGAATTTTTAATTAAGAAAATATTGTCAGAGCTGAATATAATTTGTATTAAGAAACAACTCAATTTTATCCCCAATAAATGGCAACATGATTGAAATAGAAAATTAATCATACATAATAACTTTTTGGGTTAAGGACTATTTTTATTCTGGAAGTTGTTATAAAAGAGTGATTTTCCCATGGAAGTATTTTTGAAAGCAATGTTGTCTCAGAAATGTCAAAAATGGTGCAATATTGCTCTAACCATTAGCAAATGCTAATTTTGACCTTTAAATCCCATTTTTAACCAACTTATGCACATGTGGCTTGTTGTGTTGGAAACTATGACATGCTAACAAATCACAATGCGCCATCTCACTTCATGTAAAATCCTAGTTGGCACTCATTTAATAAATTATAGAAACAAAAGAAAATACCCAAAACACCCCTAAAGGAAATTGTTCCCTTGTCGTCTTCATCCTATGCCCCTCATACCTCTCTCCGCCGGCATCCATGGAGAGAAAGCATGCCCTTGCCCATCCCAGCAAGTCACCATTGTAATCAATTCCTTTCCTTTTTACCCAAACTCATAAAAGCCTTACCACCTATGCGTCTTGAAGATATAATAACGTTAAAAACCAGCAAGCTTTCATGTGGCTAATTATATTTCTTGATTACTATTCTTAAAGCATAAATAGCATAGAGAATGTTGGGGGTATGATCAACAAACAAATCCTTGTGGCGGCCTCACACACGGAGTATATATAACCACATTTGAATATTCAATTCTCTCCCACTCTCATTTTCGTTTGTTCAAAGGCTGAGACTTTTAATCTGAACTAAACGTTATCAGTTTCGAAGAAAAATCCTCACTTTCTCTCCCCACACATCTATAGGTCACTCATCAAAAAGAGAGATCTCGATTTTCGGATAAGGGTGTCAGCGACTCGTTTGGTAGCGACATAGATGATCACCGACATCAATCACCGCCGCTGGTGCAACCCTTTGACGATGATGGCATTCGGGCTTTGATCCAGGTTTCTCTTCTTAGCGTTATGAATCCACATATGTTGCTTCTGATAAACGAACAAGGGCCCACCTATCACTGGGAATGTGGGCTGGAGTGCTTCAAGGAGCGGGCTGGCAAAAGCCAGCCCGAGCCCGTTTAGGCAGGTTGGCGGGCTAGCCCGCCAGCCCGCCATTCTTTTTTTTTTTAATTTCGTTTTTTAAAAAAATATTTACTTTCTTTCTCTTTCACCCGCTCATATCACACTTCTTTTTTTTTATACATTTGTGTTATGAATACAATTTTATTCTTACTTTCCTTTTTTTTTCATCTATTCACATAACAAAAACATATAAACACATCTCTTTTAAATTTAATAATAATAAAATAAATAAATATAATATGAAAATAAAAATGTCAAATAAAAAATACGAGAAATTAATTAAACATGGCATCAAATGAAAGGTAATAATAAGGGTATTTGAATTTATTTTATTTTAAAAAAAACCAAAAAACTATAAAAAAAAAGGGCCAGCCCGCGGGCTCAACCGCATCAGCCCGCGGGCTAAATGGGCTCATTTAAACGGGTTGCCAAAATGGCAGCCCGTTTAAGGGATTTTTGGGCGGGCTGGCGGGTACTGGCTCTAGGCCCACCTCCAACCTCCACCGTCACCAGCATGGATGACATTATTATTTTTTTAGGGGTGTGTTGGGTATTTTGTTTTTTTATTTTCCTTTTGCTTTTATAATTTATCAAATGAGTGTCAACTAGGATTTTAAATCAAGTGAGATGGCATAGTATGGTGTCTTAACAAGTCATAGTTTCCAACACAACAAGTAGGGGTGGAAACAGGCCAGGCTTCTGCCTTAACAGGCCAGGCCTGTTTTGTAACAGGATGGCTTGAGCCTGGCCTGTGGCCTGTTAGAGGCTTTTTTTAGGCCTGATACTGGCCTGGCCTGTGGCCTGATAAGTGTGCAAAAAAGCCAACAAGTCTCACAACAAGCCTACTACAAACAGGCCCAATTACAATAATGATCCAACATAAATCATAAAATATGAAATCAAACACAACAACATTACAATTTTCATTACAAGTTCACCAATTTAGATCGAAGCAATGTAAAGCTAATGTACCTTCTCGCCTTCACATCAAATCTTCAATATAACTTCTTCTTCTCCTTCGAAGACCTTGGAAAAAATTAATCAAATGTATAGTATTAAAGCATAACACAATCTAACAAGTAATATGTGTAACAATAAGATATGTTATTAACCGTGAAAGTCATCGATATGTTATTACCATTAGGATTTGGAATAGTGGAATCGAGATTATTATTATTATTGCAATAGTACGCTGACTCAAATTTGTCTAAAAATGTGTTTATAAAGAAATTGTGTTAAAAAAGACTGACTGGAAGTTTCTGCATTGCCAGAATAATATGCAGTTACAACATAACATTTTCTTTTGAACACAAGCATTTTTTTTTACATAAAACAATAGATATTATTATACATAAATAAAGAATATTTCATATTTCAAATGAATAAATTACAGTTACAACTCATTGCTTCTAGTCCCAAATAAAGTAACAAATATGACAATGGAGCATGAAAGATAATTTTGGTCACAATGATGCAAACCAATGAAACTACTGATTAAAAAATATGGACAAGGGAGACATTTACCTTGCATAAGGTCAGCCTATATCACCAAACGATCAAAAAAGAAAAGAAAGAAATAAAAACAGAGAAGAAGAAGCAAATAAGACATCATATTAAACAAGAGTGTAAGTTGTTCAGTATTATCCACATCATCTCCATATATTATCTCAAAAGATTGACAAGAGTGTATGCTGAATGTAACTTTGTCTATTCTGCTGAACTATAGGGATTGCATGATTATATTGTACCACTGAATGGTCAAAGATATTATAATTGAGGAAGTAATAGAGTTTCACATCCTGCATATGAATTGCTTCTCTTCTCTTTAAATTATAACAACATAGTATTTTTTATTATTACAAAAAATATTATACACAGGCTATTGCATTATGAAAAGGGCGGCTACAAATATTCATGCTAAACTTCTGTTATACTAATATGAATAAGCTTTGAATTCATATTCTTTATTTCAAAGGCAAGCAGTAACAGATTCTGGGAAACAAAGATAATGGCCCATCAAATAAATTAATTCAGATTACCACCTGAACATAAACTAATGACCAGCAACAGATTCTCATAAGCATTATTTGACCACCTGAACCTCCACACCGTGATGTACTTGTAGATGACAGTGTTTGAGAACAAGATCCTCTAATTAAAAACATTGGAACACTATCTAATAGATGAAACAGAGAACATTCCAGAAGAAAAACCGGCGATAGACGAACATTTGCAGCAGAAAAACAACAGTAACAGAAAGAAATTACATATAACAGATCTGGAGATAGATGAAATAGAGCAGCATGCCAGCAGAAAAACTGAGAAAAATATCAGAACAAGGCGAGAAAGGACGGTGATAAGTAAAATATTTGCATATTTATTTTCCCTTATATGATGATTTTATGGACGATATTTGCGTTTAATATAATAAATTTGGGTGTGATTGATAAATAAATATTGTTTTTGGAATAAACAGCATTTAAAAAAAATTTAAAAAAATTACTGTAGCAGCTACCAGACTGTAGCAGCGCCAGCACTGTATCAAGTCAATGACACTGTAGCAGCCGCCAGGGGTACAGCAGAAGGTCAACGGAACTGTAGCAGCCGCCAGGGAACTGTAGCACCCACCAGAGAACTGTAGCACACATTTTTTTCCCCCTATAAATAGAGATCAAGGCCAAGCTCAAAGGAGAGGAGAGGAAGAGAAGCGGAGGCCCTTCTCCAACAGGGAGAGGTCCTTCTCTGACCGAGAAAGATCTTTCTCTGATATTTCTGAGTTCTTTGTGTTGTTTTTTAGCTTTAATTTCATGTATTGTATGCCTCCATCTTGGAAGGCTTAGGATTTTATTACTTCTTGCATGCCTCCATCTTGGAAGGCTTAGGATTGTATCACATTTTGCATGCCGCCTACATGAAAGGTTTTACCTCCTCAATGGACGGCTAGATTTCTTTATCTTTCATTCATTTTTTGGTTGTATATTTATGTTTGAGAATTTAATATTCAAGTTTATGCAGTGTTTCTGAGGATTTCATTCTAGCTTTATATAATGTCAATTTGTTTTGGTTTTGTTTTTAATTTCATCATGTGCTAAATTTTCATTTTCCTAGGGTGATGACGTAGCTTACTAACGACGGATTGAATCTTAACTTATTAAATCTAGTTTGAATTTCTCCTTCATGATTGAGTTTTAATTATTATTCTTAATGCTTTTGATTGACTGGCCATCTTTTGAATGATTTCAATATGCATGTTGAGACCGGAAGGAGATACATGTGTGTAGACCCTATAATTAAAACCATGACTTGCATATGAAATAAGAATATATTCATATGAGTTGTGTAGTCTTACTGAATTCCATAAATCTGAATGCATAATTAATTGCTTAAATTCATATAGGAATATATTGGATTAGCAATTGATTATAGAATTGCTTGACCTTGGAAGAGGCTAGTAATTAAATTAGGGAAACTCGACTATTAATCATGTGGAATAAATTAGGCTAGAATAGATAAGTGATTCAATCCGGAATTTGTTAGGCGAAATCTAATCCCTAGGGGTTTTTCTCATATTTGCTTTCATATCATCTGCATTCATATTTAATTGTCTTTCTTTTATTTTCTGCTCTCAATCACCAACTAATCGATCGACTAAATAGAATTAAAATTACCTATTTTGGTACTTAGTGCTCAATCCTCGTGGGAACGATACTCTACTTACTTCTATATTACTTGATTACGACAGTGTATACGGCAAAAGACATCAGACTTACTAAATGTGGAGATCAAGTAAGAGGAACGACGGCTAGGGTGAGAGTATGCGACGGTGACTCTCAGAGGAAGGACGGACGGCCGACAGGTGACGGTGACTGCCGATTGTGCAAGAATCAAGTGCTCATCGGCAATTCAGTGTGACGAAGATGAAGACAGAAGTACGGGTGGGTGAGAGCGTGACCACATCGACGATCTGACGGAGACAAGATCCACACGGAGTGACTGAGACTCTTGAGAGTGGGTGAGTCGGCCATTTGAGATTGGGAGAGAGTAGAGGGTGGGAGTTAGGGCTAGGGACTTTTCTTCTGAAATTGAAATTGGGCTTGACTAGTGAGAATGAAAGAAGAGGAAGGACCGAAGGAGTGTTTGATTTTTTGGGCTGCATGTCCTCAATTTTTTTTTAATAAACAGGCCGGCCTGTTAAACCTAAAAGGCTTTGAAATAGGCCTGGGCCTGGCCTTTTATTCTGACAGGCCAGGCCTGATCAGGCCGGAAACAGGCCAGGCCGCAGGCCCCTGTCAGGCCACCTGTCCTGTTTCCACCCCTAACAACAAGCCACATGTGCATATGTCAGTCAAATATAGGATTTAATGGTCAAAATTAACACCTTCTAATAGTCAAGTCAATATTACATAACTTTTGACCCTTCCAGAATAATATCGCACTCAAAAAAACTTGTAGGAAAAAATCGCTCTTTTCTAACAAATTACAGGATAAAAATGTACCTTAGCCCTGACAATTTTTTGCCATCATAAACTTTATAAATTGGGAGGTTATGAAATAAATCAAATGCTGCTGCAACAACAACAACAACAATAACTCAACTTTATTGAGGCTAAGCATAGAGAGGGTGAGGAGTCTAATTATCCTAGTACCATATAAAAAGATGGTAGTATATCATCAGTGGAGCCATATGTCAATACGGGCGATAGCTATAGGCCAAATAATTAAGTCCTTTTTTTAATTTATTATATTGGATGAGCGCTTCTTTAAACTTTCTTTCATCAACTGCATTTTTGAAAAAAAAAATTGTCCGTTTGTTTTTCCGTAATGCACTCTTATTGCCTACTTTTCTTAAATTGATTGTCTAAAGTTGATTGAGATTATTTTAATATCTTCTTAAATTTCTTTTTCTCTGAAATCACTCATCAGTTCACATAATCGCACAAAGCACCATTTTTGGTTTTGATGTCTGTATGGTAGTGAAAAAAACAGACAAATTGTTTAGTAAATGGTATTTTTAAATATTTAATAATGTTATGAATATCAATTAAGTAGATGTGTATTGACTCAAAGAAAAGAAGGCTTAATATAAAGAAAAAGGAGAAAATAACACAAAGCAAAAGTAAAAGAAGACAAAGACATAAAAAAGATGTAAAGTAACCATGGTCATATAACTATGGTTAGTTTTCTGACTCTATATAAAGGCCTGTAATCAATTGTTTCAAATTAAGTGAATGAGAAGTTCTTTCTAGAAATTTTATCAATATTCTCTCTTGAAATGTTCTCTTGCTCTCTCGTCACACATACTTTTATAATATGTTATGAGCACGAAGCTCTAACGAAGTTATAATCTTCTTATAGTTTCTTTAATGATTTCATATACCTTGTTTTATTTGATAGATATGGGATAATCTGAGCCACTATATGGAATTAAACTAATACTTTTAACGATTATTATAAACATCAGGTTCCATGGCTAAAATTGTAGATTGTTATTGTTCTTATATCATATATATATATATATATATATATGTTCTTTACAAATTCTTTTATATTATTATCTTATGGCCAAAAGCCACACACATCTGATTCCTGAAATTATATGACCAGAAGTCATATTGATTTTATTCTGATATAGTACATGCCTCCTTTATGGAAGGCATAGGTTGTCAATTATATGGAAGGTCTTGCCTTCTAACTAAAGGTATGAAATTAATTGGCCTGAAGCCACCTACATTAAAGGTTTTACTTCCAAACTGAAGCCATAAGATTAATAGCCCGAAGCTATACAAGTTTTAATTTTCTTTTCCTGCTTTATGAATTATTTATTGTCTTTATTCTGCGTCTTCAAGATTTTAAATCTATACGGGAGTATAATTCAGCCATGTTCAGCATTACTTCTAAATTAAATTTATGTGGAGAAAATGTTACTGATGAAGATATGTTAGAAAAGAAATTATCCACATTTCATGCATTCAATTTGCTCCTGCAACAGCAATATCGTGAAAAGGGTTTCAAGAAATATGCTGAATTAATTTCTTGTCTTCTTCTGGCTAAACAAAATAATAAGCTTTTATTAAAAAACCATGAATCCCGCCCAATAGGCTCAACTCCATTCCCTGAAGTGAATGTAGTAACAAATGAATTTAATTGTGGTTGTGGCCGTGGACGTGGACGTGGACGTGGACGTGGCCGAGGCTACAGCCGTGGGTGTAGGCATGGTTGAAATCATGGTGGTTCAAATTCCTACCAGAAGTGAGAAAAGATTGATAGGAACTAACAAGGGAAAACCAGTAGGCATAACAAATATGCTAATAATCCATGTTATCGGTGTAGTGGCAAGGGTTGTTGGTTTTATACCTATTGTACGCCAAGAAACCTAGTTGACCTTTACCAAGAATCAATTAAAAATAATGATAAAGGATCAAATGTTGAAGTTAATCATGTTGATTAGGCCGCGGAGTATGGCGATATATTTGGATGTTGCAGATTTCTTAATTTAATTTGAATAGCTATGTTTTACTGTATTTAAAGTTGCTTCTATCATATGTATTAATCTTAATTATGTTTTTATGTTTTTTTAATGAAGAATGAATTTTATTGACATCAATCCTGGAAATTTATATCTCGTTGATAGTGCAACAACCCACTCCATACTCAGACATGATAAATATTTTTCTTCCTTAGTAATACGAGAAGCCAACGTTCAGACTATATTTGGTAGTACAAATCTAATTGAAGGCTCCGAAAGAGCTAATATTTTGTTACCTTAAGGAATAAAATTATGCATTGATAATACATTTTATTCTGTCAAGTCTAAAAGAAACTTATTGAGTTTCAAAGATATCTGTAGAAATGGATATCTTAGAAATAATAACTAAAAATAATCAGGAATATCTTATTATCACAAATATTGTTGCTGGTAGAAAATGCATATTAGAAAGTTTTTCTTCTTCTTCTGGTTTGTATTACAAATGTATAAACACAATTGAAACACATGTTATTGAGAACTAGAAGTTTACCAACGCAAACCAGAAGTCTGCCAATGCAAACCAACAGCTTGCTAATGTAAACTAAAAGTTTATTAATGAATTTAATGTTTGGCATGACCGATTAGGCCATCCTGGTTCAATCATGATGTGATAAATAATTGAGAATTCATGTGAACATACCCTAAAGTATAAACAAATTTCACAAGGTAATCTCATGTACTGCATGTTTTAAGGGAAAGTTAATTATTTGGCCTTCACAAAGTAAAGTAGAAAGTGAGTCTCTTACATTTCTAGAACCGATACAAAGAGATATTTATGGGTCAATACACCCACCAAGCGGACCATTTAGGTATTATATGGTTTTAATTGATGCAACAACTAAATGGTCACATGTTTGCTTATTACCTCTAGCAACATGGCATTTACGAGATTACTTGCTCAATTGATTAGATTAAGAGCATATTACCCTTATTGTCCTATCAAGAAAATATGTCTTAACAATGTTGGTGAATTTACTTCACAGGCTTTTAATGAATATTGTATGTCTCTTGGAATTGATGTTGAACATCCTGAAACTCATGTTCATACGCATAATGGACTTACAGAATCATTGGTTAAAAGGTTGCAACAAATTACAAGGCCTTTGCTTATGAGATCTAATCTCCCAATTTCTGTTTTGGCCATGCCATTTTGCATTTAGAAATGTTGATTCGTATTAGGCCAACAAGTTACCTAAAAGTTTCCCCCTTACAAATGATTTTGGGTCAGGAACCTAATATTTCCCATATAAGGATTTTTAGATGTGCGGTATATATGTGCCAGTAGCACCACCACAACGCACCAAAATGGGTCCTCAAAGAAGGATGAGAATATATATTGGGTATGAATCTCCTTTGATCATAAAATATTTAGAACCATATATAGGAGATTTATTTACGGTACGATTTGCTGACTGTCATTTTGATGAATTACTTTTCCGGACATTAGGGGGAGAAAACAAGCAATTGAGTAAAGAAATTAATTGGAATGAATTATTATTAGCTCCTTTTGATCATCGTACAAAACAGTGTGAACGGGAAGTTCAAAAATAATTCATTTACAGAATTTAGCTAATCAAATGCCAGAAGTATTTACTGACCCAAAGAAAGTGACAAAGTTACGCGTCACAGCTGCTAATGCTCTTATTAAATTTGATGTCCCTGAAGGACAACCTGTTATGAATGAATTTAAAGCATGCTTGAAGCGTGGTAAGCCCATCGGTTCCAAAGATTAAAAACCTCAAAAGAAAAAAGGGGCAAAGAATATAGATGGTCAAGTTAAGGATAATAAAGAAAAGTTAGTAGCTCCAGAAGAGCCATCTCCTGAAGAATTATTATCTCTAGTAGATATATCTCCATAAGAGAATGTTGTAGTCCTAGAAGAAACCCAGGTACTTGACATATGTGAAAATAATGAGATCTTTATAAATTATGTTGTGAATGGAATCCGATAGGATCGAAATGAAGTCAATGTTGACGACATATTTACTTTTCATATATCATATGATGTAATAAATGATAAGGAGGATCATGAGCCAAAATCCATTAGCGAGTGCCAATAGAGAAAAGATTGGCCTCTATGGAAAGATGCAATTAATACATAACTAAAATCATTGGCAAAGGGAAAAGTATTTGGACCTATAGTCCTTACATCTGAAGATGTAAAACCAGTTGGTTGCAAATGGGTTTTTGTACGAAAGAGAAATGAAAAATGCTAAATAACAAGATATAAGGCATGTCTTGTAGCCCAAGGCTTTACAGAAAGACCTGACATTGATTTTTAAGAAACGTATTCACCAGTAGTGGATGCGACTACTGTTTGTTATTTAATTAGTCTAGCAGTAAATGCAGGAATGGATTTACATTTAATGGATGTTGTGACTGCCTATTCATATGGCTCACTTGACAATGATATTTATATGAAAGTCTCTGAAGGACTTAAGGTGCCAAAAGCATCTAAATCAAGTTCTCGAGAACAATACTCGGTTAAGTTAAATAAGTCCCTGTATGGCTTGAAGCAATCAGGGCGCATGTGGTATAATCGTCTTAATAAGTATATGTTGAAAGAAGGATACAAAAATGATCTGATATGGCCATGCATCTTTATAAAAAGATCTAATAGTGAATTTGATATAATTGCTGATATCAACATCATTGGAACTCTTGAAGAGCTTCAAAAGGCAATTAATTATTTGAAGAAAGAATTCAAAATGAAGGATTTGGAAAGGACAAAATTATGTCTTGGATTACAGATAGAATACACAAAGAATAAGATATTTGTATATCAAGAAACTTATACAAAAAAGGTCCTAGAGCGATTTTATATGGATAAATCTCATCTATTATATACCCCAATGATTGTAAGATCTTTGAAACATATAAGGATCCATTCCGACCTCGAGTAATTAGTGAAGAAGGTAATGAAAAACTACTTGGTCCAGAAGTACCATATCTTGAGCTATTGAAACACTAATGTATCTTGCTAATCACACACGTCCTGATACATCATTTGCTGTTAATTTATTAGCAAGATACAGTTCTTTGCCAACACAAAGGCATTGGAATGGTGTAAAACACATTCTTCATTACCTCAGAGGCACTATGGACATGGGGTTATACTACTCAAACATATCCAAGCATGAACTGGTTGGTTATGTAGATGCTATATTTTTATCTGATCCACATGATGGTAAATCACAAACAAGTTATCTGTTTACATGTGGAGGTGAATCTATTTCATGGCGATCTATAAAACAAATTATATCAACCACATCATCTAATCATGCAGAAATTCTAGCAATACATGAAGCAAGTCGAGAATGTGTGTAGTTGAGTCCAATTATACATCATAAACGCACAACTTGTCATTTATCTTTAGGAAGAATGATCCCAACAGTCCTATATGAGGATAATGCTGCATGTATTGCCTAATTTAAAGAAGGCTACATCAAGGGCGATAGAACGAAGCATATTGCACCAAAAATTTTTTTCACTTGTGATCTTCAAAAGGATGGTGAATAGATATTGAGCAAATCAATTCAAGTGCAAATCTAGCAGATTTATTTACCAAGTCACTTCCAGGTACAATATTTGAAAAGCTTGTTCATAACATTGGTCTTCAGAGACTCAAAGATCTCAACTGATGTTGTCAAGAGGGGGAGTCGATACATGTTGTACTCTTTTTTCCTTATCTAGGTTTTGTCCCATTGGATTTTCCTAGAAAGATTTTTAATGAGGCAGCACTCGATGGTGTATCAATGAATGATGTACTCTTTTCTTTGACTAGGTTTTTATCCTATTGGGTTTTTCCTAGTTAAAGTTTTTAATGAGGCTCATTCATAATAGAAATCCAAAGGGAATTGTTCTGAATATCAATTATGTGGATATCTATTGACTCAAAGAAAAGAGGACTCAAAGAAAAAGGAGAAAAGGATACAAACCAAAAGCAAAAGAATATATAAAGTAACCATGGTCATGTAACCAGGGTTAGTTTCCTGACTCTATATAAAGGTCTATAATCTATTGTTTTAAATGAAGTGAATGAGAAGTTTTCTCTAAGTTCTTTCTAGAAATTCTATCAATTTTCTCTCTTGAAATTTTATGTTGCTCTCTTACACATATACTTTTATAATAAATAATATATTAAAAAAATCTTGAAAAATTGAACCCAACACATTCTGATTTACACTTATAGTAGAATAACTTTAAAAATAGTGTATCGCGGTTCATGGTTTTGGTAAAACGTTTGATTGTTGAATTGCTTTGAGATAGAAAGGTATAACTTCTTTTTCTCCCCCTATTAATGATAAATTTCAGTTTTATTATTTTTAAATGTATAATTTAGCAAAATTATAAGAAATGCTTGAATCTAATTTTAATAAAAACATCTT
The DNA here is from genome assembly GCA_963855925.1 of Inga laurina. Classification (NCBI taxonomy): domain Eukaryota; kingdom Viridiplantae; phylum Streptophyta; class Magnoliopsida; order Fabales; family Fabaceae; genus Inga; species Inga laurina. The sequence goes on from OY979702.1 coordinate 68,364,642, forward strand.
CAACAAAAAAAAAAAGGGAAAATTCAGAACCAATTTAAAGTGGACTGAACTGGAATAATTAACAAGCAATGTGAGTGTTCTAACATATCAAAAGAATTCAGGTCAAAAAAGAGATCAAAAGAATTTATCATTAAATTATTATTCAGGTGAAAAAAGAAATCAAATGAAGAAGAAAGGGTTGTTATTTGTTAAGGTGGAAATTTCTCGGAGCTTGCCTTGCAAACTGAGGGATATGAAGATTTCTAAATTCTAGTTCCCGTGCAAGTATGCATGTGACCGAATATGACCTTAACTAGCATGATGTGACCAAGAACTCCAAATGTGAAGTGCGCTATACAAGTTGGTATTCATAAATTAAAAAAAATCACAAGTTATTCCAACAAAAAAAAAGGCTCAATGCAAATGCTCCTATCAAGTGAGATATGGAGGAATAAATGTATATAGTCTTACTCTTATTAGTAGAGAGACTGATTTCAATAGTTGATCTTGTGACCCTTAAGTTACATGGTAACAACTTTACTGTTTCCACTATTTAGAGAGCCGGACCGTCGGCCAATCACTAAGGCGGGCTGAACATATGTATTGGATCGTTTTTCTGAGGGAGTGATTTTGGGCCATCAATAGTTGTTAGGTCAGAAACTGGACTAATTTTTTCAAAACCGTCTGGCCCAATAAAAAAAAATTTTTTTTACTGCAATTTTGTTTTAAAAAAATTTGATGCTGCAAAAAAAAAAAAATATATATATATATATATATAAATTTTAGACATGTTACTTTATTTTATTTCTATTATATGTTATTAATTTTAATAATTTGGTTTGTTGCATACTATTTTATAAAGATGCTTTTGAAGAACAAGGCAATGAGGTTCATCCTCAAGCTAAGGATGAAAAGGATGAAATTGGAAGCATTGAGATTGGAGTTGAAGGTCTTGATTTTGGGTCATTTTCTCAAGAAAATGACATTTACCACTCTAACCCTATTTATAAGTCTCTTTTAACTAAATCTCACATACCAATGAGGGGTGGTTAATTAACTCAATGATTATGGGGTAAATTTATAATTATGCTCTCATTTATAAATGGATACTTTTCAACTCTTTCTTCTTTGTCTATCTCTAAATTATTTCTTCATTTGTACAATAAATAGAGGTAAAATTGTCATAATCTCATTTATTACACTAAAACTAGACTTTTAAATAGAATCAAATTTTTTAGTAAAAAATGACTTATAAATAGGATCAGAGTGGTATAGTCCAAATGTCTTTTAAGAAATTCATACTTGGATCAATCAAGAGCTACCAATGTTTGACAAGTCATGAAATCACTATTGTTAGTGCATTTTATTAGGTTGGTGATTGACTTAATGTTTTTCCTTAAATGATATTTTATGACTTTATTAACTTCCTATGAAATTAGACTCAAGACTAATTGTAATGTGTGTGTGTGTGTGTGTGTATAAAATTTAATTATTATGTCATCGGTTCGACCGAACGGCTCGACTATTCCATTCGTTTGAATCATGACCTACTAACCTTTCCGACTCGACGTACAGTCCGGCTTTTAAAACATTGACTGTTACTCAGAAACTCATCCTCTAGTTTAATCTCATAATTTGTCCAAAACTAACTATAGTTCCATATTTTTTTGAAGAATGGGTAAATGGATCCTTATAATACAAGGGTGTAATTATTTATGTGAAAAAATTAGTCTCCTAAATCACTCTATTTTGTTTAATTTTATCACTCTGTCCTCGCCAAATATTGTATGTGTCACAAATGACTAGAGCTAGGAATCAGGGCTGGCCCGGCCCTACAGGGTCGGCCCTTGACGGGCCAGGGCCTAACAGGGCCGGCCCTAAAGGGCTCAGGGTCAGGAAAATTGCATCTTTTCAAGGGCTGGCCCGCAGGGCCGAAAAATTCTTTTCATAATATTTAACTATTTTTCCTGCGTATTTTCCCCAAAGAGATATAATTAGTAAATAACAACGATTAAAGTTCTAATTTAATACATAAATGTTGTCAACATTAAGGTTTAAATAACATGTCTCTTGCAACAAACAAACACAGTTACTAATATATAATTAAAGGTAAAATCATGTCCATAAATAACTCACACAAAGGCCAAAGTATAAGAAGGCAAGAAGCTAAATACTCTAACCTCTAAACAACATGAGTATAACGACTATCATTTTCACCTTCTTCGCCACTATCATCAATTTCAAGAACATTTGATTGTGTTTCACTTTGAACAGTAGGTTCAAATAGTCAAATAATCACAACCTCCATCAAAAATCATACTCTATCAAGCATAATAGTATATATTATGATTTTAGTCTAAATAGGCAGTACAATATACTCAAAAATCACAATATGATTCAATTAGACAAAACAATATACTCAAAAATCATACTTTATACAATATGAGGACAGAATGACATATAGATTCAATAAGATAATTCAAAAATGTAACATGGTTCCTTTTCAAGTAAAAAAAATAAAAAAAATAAATGGGCCTAAAGGGCCGGCCCGAGGCCCTTCAGGGCCGGCCCTTTTAAGCCTGAGGCCCTACAGGGCCAGCCCTTTTAGACCCGACTTCCTTTGAGGCTCCAATTTACAAGCTCGGCCCTTGAACGGCCAGGGCCTAAAAGGGCCAGCCCGACAGGCTCGGTCCGTTTTCCCGGCTCTACAAATGACAAGGCGTGATAGAGACCACCTAAAGACAAACACATTATATAATTAATTTGGAATATTTAAATAAGAAAGACAACACCAAAGCTGAACATGATTTGTATTAAGGAACAAGCTAAGCCAACATTTTTAATGGACGGCATCATGATTGAAACATCAAATTAGTCAAGCATTATAAATTGGGATAGTTACATGAAAATATTTTTAAAGAAATCTTAAAATTATTTTATTTAAAAATAAAAAAAGAAAGTAGAATCTCTTATTTAATAGAATATAAACGTGTTATTAAATTAATTATTGTGGAGGAAGTATTAGTAGGAGTGGTTTAGAAAAAATATAACAAAATTTGCTCAAATTATTTTATTTAAAAAAACAGTAGAATTGAGGTGTACGTAGCATTAATAAGTTGCAAGTATTACTCATTTTATAGAATATATAGGTGCATTATTAAATTACTATTATGTTTAATTATTATTGAAAAAATATCAATAGGAGTATTTTGAGAAGAAATTGACAAAAATTAGAATTTTATTTTATAATTAGGATCAAGATCAACTTTCAAATATTATCTTATATTTATAAGCGGAGGGAGTATATAATATCAATACTAATAACAACAACAACAATTCAACTCCATAGAGGCTAAGCATACAGGGAAGAGAGGAGACCCAATGTAATCCTCCCATCATCGAAATAAGATTGCATATCTTCAGTGAAGCCATGAGTCAATTGGCCAAATATGCTTAGTCCTTTTTTTTTTTAAGCATCTTATATTGCATGAGTGCTTCTTTGAACTTTCTTTTATCCGCCTTGTTTTTTTTTTTTTTTTCATTAGTCTGATATATGTAAATGCATTATTATTCCTAGGCTGTCACATATGTTAGAACTAAAGTTTTGGGTCTTAATTTGATCACTTACTATCAATATTAGATTGCCGGTAATCCATCATGTCCTTAATGTAAGACTTATTTACTTAATTCGATTAGACTAAAAAAATTAGTTAAGTTAGTTAATATGATATTATTTTTTAAAACATCTTAATCACCTCTCTCTCTCTCTTGAATATTGATGATGGAGCATCAATAAGATATATAAGGAAAGATTAACAAATATAAGAAATAAATTTTACATTAAAACTAAGATTATCTTTTTAATTAGATCTTACATTAAGGACTGGAGGGAGTATTTCATATCGTGAATTTTTCAGGAACCCTTTATATTAGCTAGTTACTATATATATGGATCATGACGTGTTATGTTATCCTTTTAATTACTTGCTCGCCAACAAGTTTTGAGTCTGTTGTGATTTGTTAATGCGGAAATTTCTTGGAGCTTGCTCCTGAAAGAGATATGAACAAGTCTTTCTAATTTCTACACACCTCAACATAACATTTACCACTCACTTATAGCTGTCAATTCCTTCTTCACCCAATTACAGTCTTGTCCTTACATTACATTACTACTTGTGCTCAAGTTTAATGACATAGTTTTTAATTTCTATTTTCCCCCTTATTTTAATTTTTGAGATCGTCTTAACTTGCCAATTGATCAACAGTTATACTAATAAAGGTGCCTATAGTTTGCTTATGAAGACTCAAGGGACAAACATGATCAAAGAAGATTGTGGGTGTGAATGTGATTCCCCTGTTTCGTTCTTCTAATCATCTTGGCTTAAGTTGACGCTTCCATGATGATATATTTATCATGTTATATACAATCAGTGTAAAATAAATGAAGCTACAATAATGCATGTTTTAGAATTTAGATAGCCAAAAATAATCACTTTCGGGTACATCCCTTGGGTCAATGGGAGCAAAACAGAGCAATGCAGAGTGTTATGGCTTGGATAGACCGACAGAACAATGATGTGTACTTTTTTCGGTCAACTGGAACAAGGATACATAATGCATCAAGAGTTAACATAATTATTAGGCCTATAAGAAATCAAAGGATGCGATTAACTAGATAAAACTTGAAGATTCAATCCTCATTGATTTTCTATTATATGACCATTTGTTATACTCCCTCCGGTTCTAAATATAGGACAAAATTTTTAGTGCAATTTACACTAAAAATTTTATTCTATATTTAAGACCGGATGTAGTATTATATAATATAAACCGAGCTCTTGACCTCTTGTTGGGAAAAAATATAAATGGAGCTCTGTTCAATACAAAATCCCACTCTTAATGCATAGTATGGAATGAATTGACATGCAAATTTATTGGTATTGATGACCCATGGTTTTTACTATTTCCCACGTTAATAAATTTGGTGTCTCCGGTTGCAATTATGTTATTTAATTGCTGTTATATATTTACTAATTATTCCTAAGAGATTCTTATAAGTAATTATGAGAATTTATTTTTCCTACATAGAAGTCATTGGTTGTGTTTTTTCTCATCAATATAGATCAAGAGATGATGAAAGAATAAATTCATGATTATATTAATAAATGATATTGAATTACTGAATCCTAAGTATGCTTATATATATTTTTGTTTACATAGCTCCTGTCTCTTGCGGGAAAATGGTTGCTCAATGATTAATAAATTAAATTGCAATACCGAATATTAAGCATACTTATTTCTTCTTCTTTTTTTTATACATATACTTATTTCTTCTTTGATATGCATCGTTGTTACATAAAAGCATACTAGTACTAGTAAAATATCGGTTCTTATTGTAGTATCCTTAAATTTTTTGATTCTAATATCAAATTATTTCAATATTCTGGCCCTCAAATATCATTCTCCTTAAATAATACATGTATTAAAATTATAGGAAGCAACATTTCTCATAAAATAAATGTATTAAAAATGTTTAGTGAATGGGAAGTCCTGAGTTCAATACTACTTATAAATTCAAGTCATTTTGGTCTAACCTCTAATCCAAAAAAAATGCTAATGCTCATTAAAAAGTAATTAAAAAATTAAATAGAAATAAGATGTAGAACTTTTTTGTCCACAACACTATTTCTCATTCTAATATATATATATATATTGCAATTCCCTAACATAGAGCTACCAGTTGAGGGTTATTAGTGTCATATATTTGTGTAAAGCCATCATTACGGTGGATGCTTGTCTTGACATTGAATAACAAGTAAGCTTATATATAAATAGCATGTCTGGTAACATATATCATAGTTTTGGTGGAAGCAAATATGGAGGGAGTTGAGAAAGGAGGAGGAGAAGCATGAAAAACAAAAAGAATTAATAAATGATATATTAGCTTCTATCAGTATCAGAACCTCAAATAGACTTTTGACTATATATAGCTTTTAACCTCATCAGAGAAGATTATATTGCTGAATGCTTTCATTTCATATTTGGCTTTTTGCCATGCTCCTCATCAAAAGGGGGAAAGTCCAGGCAGGTGGCAAACTCCTCATCAGAAGGGAGAAAGTCCAGACAGGTGGCAAACTCCTCATCAGAAGGGAGAAAGTCCAGATAGGTGGCAAGCTCCTCATCAGAAGGGGGAAAGTTCAGACATGTGGCAAGCTCCTCATCAGAAGGGGGAAAGTTCAAACAGGTGGCAAGCTTGGAGCAACAAGCCAAATTTAAGAATTCTAAAGAGGGCTGTGAAAATAATGTATTGGGAATACTAACAAGATTAGTACAATTCCTCAAGTTTAAATATTCGATCGTTGAACAATAAGCAATGGAAGGATGAAGGTGTGATAATTTAACGCAACCTTCAAGATCTAGCCTCTCAAGGCTTGGTAGTGTTTCAAAATTTGGCATGTTGGTTAAATATCTGGAGCCACTAAGATTCATGTTCGTCAAGAGAGGGCATGGCTGTAAATATAAAGACAATTAGTTTATAATGTCTTCAAGTTAAGGTCTCACAATATCGCACAATTAACATTACCTTTGTTTTACTCCAATTGGATTCACCCCATTCTTCAGTCAAGTAGTTGATCTCCTCTAATGTTAACTGAAAACCAGGTAAGTAGGAAGGTTAAAGTTTTTGCTAGAGAACTTTACACACAAACACAACATGCATGAATAAAATAAAAAATATATAATTTCTCAATATATAATAAATAGATATCATATATATTTTATTAGTTGATATGCATATTTTGACCATTGCTTATAGATGATTCCATTTCATTTACTTGTGATGGAATTATCAACTACCTCTTCTTCACCCCATATACTTGTGATGCAACTGTCAGCCAAAATCAATTCCTCAAGATTATATGGCTTAAAACCAAACGGCAAAGAAGGGAAGGGATATTGGTGCCATGAAATATATTGTAGCTTCCATGGAAGACTCTTTAGGGATCCAGAAAATTTCACATTACGAAATAGGAGTAGTTTAAGATTCATCATGCGTGATAAAGCTTCAACCCCTAGTGTTTTCCCTTGCGAATGATCTTCAAGGTCCAAGACTATTGCTTCAACATCAGGATACACCTATGAATAAACACAATTTATATTAAAATGATACAAAGTGGGATTACTTCAATTTTAGGACATTATGTATTAATGTTTCAACTAAACAAAAAAAGTTACAAAAACTTACTGTGTTGTTTTGCAGAACTGCATATATATCATCAAAATCCGATAATGTACTCCACTTCTCTGGCTCAGAAGGGGATTTTTGCCGAACAATTTCTTTGCCCATTTCTTGCAGTAAACCATGCATTTGTACTTTTTTATCTATGATGGCCATGAGTGATTTTTGAATCAAAACCTGCACAACACGCTTTCCTGATTTGGGTTCATGAGCATCCAAAATTTTTTCTTGACCTCTCTAACAATGTCATCAATAACTTGTGGGCATGGGCTGAAGTAAATTAAAAGCAAAAAACAAAAGTACCAACTTAATCACTTATTCAGTGAACAGATAAATTGTCATGAAAAAAATTGATAGTGAAAAAAGCATGATAAAAATTTACTCACTCGTATGGAACATCCCAACCAGAGAGATTGGCAACTCGTTTCGTAGCTAACCTCCAGCTGTGAACCTTGCGTAAATTTGTTGTGAACCTGTGTTCATGTTCAGCGAAAGCTTTTTCAAAAGAATTACTCTGGTTTTGTACCTCTGATGGATCAACATCATAGAAAATTGGGATAACAAAGTATCGAGGTTCATGAATGCGCTCAGCAATCTCAGAGAGCTCCTCAAGGCACCACACCGAAGAAGCATAATTTTTGGAGAAGACAATCATGAAAATGTTGGATTGTTGAATTGCTTTCAGAAAGTGGCGTGGAAGAAAGATGGAATCACCTGGATCAAGCTTCTTGTCATCACAAAAGGTGTTCAAATCGTCAGTTTCAAGAGCAGCCCAAAGCCTATCCGTGAATTTGCAAGTTTCATCGTCTCCTTTGAAACTGAGATACACATGAATCGGCCTTAATAATGAGCTGCTGCTGCTTAAACTCTCCATGGGCATAACCTTTTGGTCTTAATGATCGATCAGCACTGAGTCACTTTCCGGTCACTCGGTTGAGGCAAAGTTTGGGAGCTCCGTCTGGCTCTGCGAATGAATATGACTCCAAGAAGTAAAAAGAAAAGAAAAGAAAAGCAAAGAGTTGTTGTGATGGAAAGTTCTGGGAACTTTTATTTTTGAATAAAATTGAAGTTGACTGCCATTTAATTTTGTCTTCGAGCAAAGAGGAAAGCAAAGAGCCTCTTCCTACTCACCTTTAAACAAAGGGTGAGAGTGAATCCATCTGCCTAATCTATTTTTTGAGGTGTAATTAGTATTCTCAAAAATTTTAAAATATAATCAACACTTTTAACTTATTTTTTTGAGGTGTATCAGTATCCTAATATATTAAAAATAGAGTAATTATATCTCTTCATTAACAGAATATTAATTTTATTTACTGATACTCTTTTTTTGATCTTCCACATATTCATTTATTCTTTTAATATTTAAGGGTGCAATTTTACCTCTAATTTATTAAAAATAGAAAAATTACACCATTTCATTACCACAATATTATCTCAAGATTTGAAGTTTATCTTTTCCATCTTAGTTCCCCTATCATTTCTGCAATGAAGTGAAGAAGACGAAGTCAAAATAGCTGTGATAAGGAGTTCTCAGGAAAGGGGAACTTGTTGAAATAATGAAAAGGGGAAAGAAGGAATAAATATGTTGAAAATCGATGAAAGAGGAAAGTAAAGAGTGTTTCAACAAACAAAGTTAATATTCTATTAGTGAAGGGGTGTACCTATTCCATTTTTAATACATTAGGTTGTTAATTTTATCTTTAAAAATATATTAGGATACTGATTATACCTATAAAAAAATTTTAAAATACTGATTACACCTATAAAAATAAATCGGTGACAGACACACCTTTATCCTTAAATAAATAAATAAAAATGCCTCTTTCTGAGCTACATAGTGCTCCTTTTTTTTTTCTTTTGTTTTTTTTGGCTCGAAAGCAACTTGGTACTCCAACGCGTGCATGCACACAGACTTTATTGAACTGTGGGACCCAAATTTGACCATTGGGTCTAACTTTTTCAGTTTTTTTTTTTTTTAAATATCAATCTTTATATATTCTCCCTTTTTTTTTTTTTTTTTTTTATAATGAGATAACAACCACAAACAATTTTTTGTCTATAGTATAATGCACCAACTGTCTTTAATAAACTCATTTATTATTATTTTCCTATTATGTCCACATTTTTAACTAACTCATTTAAATACATATCATTAAAATAAAGATAAAGTTAGAAATATTTATCAATTTTGGATCAATTTAATGACTCAATTTCTATTTCTTAATCCTTGAGAAATGATACTTGGTGACTTTAAATAAGGATAAGATGGAGTGTGTGTGTGTATTACATTATAACCTTGAAAAACTTCACATGCGAACGGTCCGTGTCAATTGAAACATTTTCAAAGATGCGTATCGATATAGACAGTTTTAGAGGAGGGTTCATGTAATAATAATAGTAAATAATATAATTCAAGAATACAGCTTCTCTCCACTCTATTATTATCATCGATGAAATGAACTTTAGGTGAGTTAGATTTTAAAAATATAAATGTTAGTACATGTTTCTAGACTCAAAGACCCATTACAAATAATCCGTTAAGAATATACTCACTATGAATCTTCTTATTGGAGGTATTTCTGCCCAAGATATTGTTAGGTTATAAATATGAGCACATTTTCTAATAGAGATTCAAAACTTTTTCATCATATTGCGAGATGCTAGTCCTTCCGCTGGACCTAACTCGATTGTTTAAAAAAAATAGCTTGATGCGGCGATAACTTCTATCAACGTGACAACGATGTTGAGGTAAGAAGCTCTGCTAGCAATGCAGGCATCTCGCGAGGCTCAACGTTTGATGAAGTGAAGGATGGATCGCAAGTGGTTGAAGGCTGTGGAAGCAGAATGATATATATTATGCTCCATCACATCTCGACTTATCGAATCCATAATGCGTATGAGTAAACTCAAAAATTGTCTTGAAAAATCAAAGAAATCTATTTGGCATCATATGAATCTCGCATTTACATGATTTAGGGAAAATGACGTTTGACGAACTTTTAACATAATTAATTATAATCAAGGATCACAAATTTTAAAGAATTTTAAAAAGAAATTAAAGATCAAGGTCCTTCATTAGTCCAATCTTAAATATAAGACATAATTGATTTTTTTTAGAGAGATTAAGGAAACTTAATAAATTGCTTAATCATATCATATATTGTGTATCATTAGATTTTATATCAGTTTATAAATTTGGCAAAATAGTTGGGAGAAAAAAAATGATAAATATAAGTACTCTAAAATAATTTAATTGACTTTATTAATGTTTTTAAAAAAATCAATTTTATTTTATATTTAGGATAGGGGGAGTACAACTTTATATCTTAATACCAAATACCCTTAAATAGACTTTTGTTTACATAGCTATCTCTTTCAAGGCGATGATTGTTGAATACTCTCTTCCTCCAAGCAACACAAAAGGATAAAACGTCGAACAATATGCAAATTTGGAGCAACAAGCCAAATTTAACATTTTTAAAGAAGGTAGCGAAAATAAATAATTGGGAATACTAATTAGATTGCTACAATTTCTCAAATTTAAGAATTTGAGCCTTGAAAAACAAGAAGCAATAGATGGACTAATGTGTGATAATTTAGTGCATCCTTCAAGCTCTAGCCTTTCAAAAACTGAAAGTCCTCTAAAATTTGGCATCTTTATTAAATCTTTCGACCCACTAAGATTCATGTTCCTCAAGCAAGAGAAAACCTGTGTAAACAAAAAAAGTGTACCAAAAAAATAGCTAAACAATTTGCTTGTTTGGAACAGCGATTGAAACCTTCAAAAGCAGCTTTCCAATCGTGATTTACAGTATATAAGGTACGTATATGAGAGGAGTTTTGTCTCAATTTATGCGAAAAGTACTTATAAGCTCCTTAAAAGCTATCCCAAACATGCTTAATATATCTACAAGACATTGGACAGAAACAAAGCTTTTTCATGTTAAGTAAGTGAAGGGCTTTATCTACAAGCCATCAAGCTTCCATTTACAACATGTTGTGTCTTTTTAACAACTTCTACCTCACATTTGACAGAAACAAGGTTTTCTCACGTTAAGTAAGTGAAGTGCTTTGTTTACAACCCGTCAAAAATTTATTTACAACTTCTTAAGCATATGTTAACAACATGTAGAGTCGTTTTTTCAACTTCATCTAATGGCTGGATGAAACTACATTTGTTTGCAACGCAAGATCTCACAACTGCATCAGTATTTTCCATTAGGGCTGTCAGAACAGCTAACTTGGTCATAATGTATCAAGTTATTAACAACTTGTTATGCCTAATTTATCAAGTGCATTAGTCACATTTACAAGTGAATTGTAATTCTCCTATGAGTTTATAAATTGCACACTTTCCCACTTTTACATAAACTAACCATGATTTTAACTCATTACTGTGCCTAATTGATTACAACTCCTGTTGACAATTTTCACAATAGCTGACACCAGTTTTCACAAGTTCTAATGTATGTTTTCACAACATCATGAGTTATTTTCACAAGGTGACTGTCCAACTAGCAATGGTATGCAAAATTCATGTCTCCCCCTGTAACTACAACACATCATGATTTTAAACAACTACTGGTACCTAATTTTGCAACTTCATCATTGTACTATCACAACCGAATAGTATATCATATAATATTAAAATATTAAGTCGTATGACGGTCGGCGACTACGAGCGGAGTAGTGACGCACAGCGACTAGGAGAGGAGCAGCAACGACGAACGGCGACTGGGAGCAGAGCAACATCTACGCACGATGACTGGGAGGGGAGCATCAATGAACGGCGGAGCGGCAGCGACGGAAGGCGAGAAGCAAGGGTAAGGTTTTCAAATGCTTTTGAAGCACGAGTCTGACGATTTTGATTTTGAATGAAGGAGGGTTACAATTAGAATGGGGGCATCTTTGCTATTTTATTTTGGAAAATAATAACAGAAAAGTCCCCAGAGACTGTTATGATATTTGACTTTTCTCTAGAACTTTTTTGTTTCTCTGATTTTTGGGACGTAAGAGTGATTTTCCCTTAAAAAAAGTAAAAAAATTATAACTCTTTGTTTCTGGAGCCACTCAATTTTGAGGTACGATTTTCTTGTGGATTCGATAGATTTTTTTTGGATAAAGGAATCGATAGATTTTTAATCTGTATCCAAAGAACAGTTCATCAGATTGTAATTGAATAAGGGATATCTCCTATGTTTCCACTGTACGTGAACATGACAAAATTGTTCTTGTTCTTGTCGTGAGCTCTTTCTGATTTCCCATTTGATGCGAAGGTATAAAGTATACCTTTTCCACTTAAGAAAGGACAAATTCAATGTCACTGCCCGTGAAATATGTCTATTTCTGATCACCATATCTATCTAGATAAATTTATTTCATTTTTGGTATTTATTATAAAATTTAATGTTAAATACATTTAAAATATAATTTTATTCTTTATATGTAACTATTACAAAAATTAATGTCCTTTTTAATAATTTAACAATGAAAAAGTGATTCTAATAACAATACCTAAATATTATCACTTTGTCAAAATCACTTTTTTTCTCAGAATCTATTATACTCAGAATCTATTATCTAAAATCACTTTTATTACTTTTTCTCTAAAAACTATTCTCCAAAAGTTAATCCAAACACTCTCCAAATGACAAATAAGTGAATGGATACTGGTGCGAAGAAATACATCAGAGCTTCAATGGAAGGGTCTTTAGGACCCAAAAAAATTTCACATTACGAAATATGAGTAGTCTAAAATTCCTTATGCATAAAAAAGCTTCAACCCTTAGTGTTTTCCTCTGTGAGTGATTTTCCAGATCCAAGACTATTGCTTCAACATTAGGAAATGCCTGCGAACAAACATATTTTACATAAAAATGATACAAAGTGAGATTACGTACTTCAAGTTTAGGACATCATATATTAATGTTTCAACTAGCAAAAAAATGTTATAAACACTTACGATGTGATTTTGCATAACAGCATATATATCATCAAAATCCCATAATCTACCCCACTTCTCTGGTTCAGAAGGGGATTTTTGCTGAACAATTTCTTTTCCCATTTCTTGCAGTAAACCATGCATTTGTATTTTTTGATCTATAATGGCCATGAGTGATTTTTCAATCAAAAGTTGCACAACATACTTCGCTGGCTTGGCCTTAAGAAATAAAAGAGCACTATCCAAAATTCCTTTGACAAAATTAATCTCTTTCCCTATGAAAAAGCGTGCAATGTCTAGAAACGCTTCCCAACCAAAGAGATCCAATTCAAGAAAGCTTCTTCTGAGGACTTTAATCACCATAAAGCTAGCGACCCTTTTGAATTCAACCAATGCTGTGCTCTATTTAGAGGATCTTCTATTGTATAAGAATGAACCCAGTTTTACAATTGCTAGTGGAAGGCAGTTGGCATATTCGAGTGCCCTATTTATTAGCTGAGAAAATGTTCGAAGATCTGAAACTAAGGTTGAGTTTAACAATCTCTACAACACACTTTGTTAATCCTTCATCATTTTGTTCGAAACTTGATATTATTTCAGTAAGTAATTTCTTCCTCTATATTTGTCTTTCCTAACCTTGTCTTCATCTTCTTCCTTTTGCGTTTTCTCCAGCCGAGTTTGGCCGTCCGGCTATTAAAAACCCGCTCCGGTTCCCAGCTTAAAAGTGGTTCCCGGCTCAAACGCCGGCTACGAGCGGTTCAAAATGACTGAACTCTTAAAGTGACCAAATCCATCAAAATGACTCGGCAAACACTCCGGCCGGTTGGACCTTCCGGTCCGGTCTGGTCCTTCAAACGTTGATTAGCTCCTCATCATAGCCTCTTACAGGAAAATCATATCTGAAGGCTTTTCTACAAAATAATTGAATGGATTCGTCCTTGTTCAATATTTTAACCCTATAAATATGATGCTTCTCAAACATTTTAAGAACTCCTTCATCTCTTGTTATTATGATGATTCTACTCCCTCTACCTAACAAGCTACTATTTATATTCCAGATTAATAGTGGAAGTAGCTTTTTTGGAAATCTCAGCACTATCGAGAACTAGGAGAATATTGTTATCATGTACTCTTATTATCACCTTTCTCGTATGAAATTCAGATTCATTGACAATGAAATGAGAAGCATCAAAATGGTATGAGATCCTATCATACACAACTCTGGCAAGGGTTGTCTTCCCTATCCCGCCCATGCTACAAATGCCCACAACTCGAATTTCATCATTTGAACCCAAATCAAGAAGCTCTTCTACTTCTCTCACTCTAGATTGCATCCCTACAAGGTCAGCATCAATATAAACTAATTGATGACGGACTTTTTTCTTGACATCTCTAACTATGTCATCAATGACTTGTGGACATGGGCTGAAGTTAAAATAAAAGTGAAAAATTAATCACTTGTTCAACATGATTTTATTAATTGATGCTGAAGAAAAATCATCACCAAATTTACTCACTCGGATGGTACAATCCAGCCAGAGAGATTGGCCGCTTGTCTCATCGCTAACTTCCAGCTGTGTACCTTGCGTAGATTTGCTGTGAACCTTTTTTCATGTTGAGCAAAAGCTTTTTCAAAAGAATTACTCTGGTTTTGTACCTCAGATGGAACAACATCATAGAAAATTGGGATAACAATGTATCGGGGTTCATGAACGCGCGCAGCGATCTCTGAGAGTTCCTCAAGGCACCATGTAGAAGTAGCATAATTTTTCGAGAAGACAACAATGGAAATGTTGGATTGTTGAATTTCTTTGAGAAAGTGACGTGGAAGAAAGATGGAGTCACCTGGGTCAAGATTCTTGTCATCCAAAAAGGTGTTTAGATCGTCAGTTTCAAGAGCAGCCCAAAACCTATCTGTGAATCTGCAAATTTCATCGTCTCCCTTGAAATTTAAGTAAACATGGATGGGCCTTGATGATGATGAGGATCCGCTAATGAAACTATCCATGTGTCTATAACCTTTAAGCCTTGATGACTTTCTCAATTCTCTGAGTCGTTGTTGATCTTCTAATGGCTCCGCGAATGAAAGAGACCATAATAGAATAAGAACCCTAAAATGAAAACAAGGGAGGATATATTGTTAAGGTGGATATTTCTTGGAGCTTTCCTCTCAGAGATATGAACAAGGCTTTCTAGTTTCAACGCATTACCACTCACTTATGCCTTACGTTACTTATTTTTAATTTTTCAGATTAACTCAGCTTACAAACACAGCCATCGTCTTTTAGTTTGTTATCACGCCTGGCCTAATCAATTCCTCTCGAGTATGAGGCTCCAAACTTGATGTCAAATTAGTGCTAAGATATTGATGCCACAAAGCGCATCATAGTTTGTGAGAAAGTCCATGAAGGGTTGTAGGCATAGCCTACTCTATTAACTTGGCTCATGAGGGAATTCTTGTCGAATAATGAGAATCTTGGGCCAAACATAATCAAGGATTGAATGGAAAATGGGCATAGGTTTTGGAGAAGACTATACTTCCCATGATTCATCAATTGCTTCCAGAAGGTGCAGAGGAAGTGATTCCCCTGTTTTGTTCTTGATACATTTTTTTTTCGGACTGAAATTCTTGATACATTTAAGTTGAGGGTTCGATGATGATATATTGTGTTGTCGAAATTTTTGTAAAAGAAATGAAGCTGCAATAATTCCATGTTAGATGGCCAAAAGCAATTACTTTCAGGGAGGAAAATAGTGGCGTTGGCAAATAAAATCAGAGCAAAGCAGAGTGTTGTGGCTTGGACAGAAGAACATGCCGATGCTAAAACAAATCGCCAGAATAACGCCATGTTGATTTGTTTCTAAATAAAGCATACTTTCTTTATCAGCTAATCTTTTCTTAATTTACTTATGCTCCTCTATTAATAATTAAAAAGAAAATTGAATGAGAGAATTAAGGAAGATGATCAGGATATTTTAAAAAATTCATGTTATATTAACTAATTTAACTAACTTCCTTGATTTAATCAAATTAGGTAAATAACTGCAGAAGTGTAAAAGTTGTAAAAGTGTTTTGTTTTGTTTTGTTTTTTTAATTTATTGAAAGGATATTACAGTCTTTTAATATTTTGTATCTGATTATGAAATAATAAAATTAATCCATTCATCGCCTTCAAATATTACCTCATACTAAATATAATTTTAAAGCTTTATTTCCCACTCCCAATACCAATCTCAATCTCAGTCCCTCAAGATTTACAACTCATTAACACTAAGGCAACATAAATTTATAATTTTCGCTTCAATAAAATGCCTCGTCCTGACTTATGAGAAGTTCGTCCTCGGACGCGTTTTTTGAGGTTTTCCTTGACTGCATCTTCGTAATTTAATTAGTCACTATAATAATCCTTGTTGTTAGTTTAATGATTTAAACTCACTCAACTCTATGTAATTTTAATGAATTTATATTTTTATCCATAGACATTTTTTTTTCTTTTATCCATTTACTTTATGCCATCCAAATTGTTTGTTTTTTCGTATAAAAGAATTAGTTCATATAGCTTTTTAAAGACTTGGACATGAGCTTCATGATGTCAGTTTTACTGTTGTGATATTAACATGGTTAAATAAGATAACTTCGACTGTTGATTATAATTTTTGTGAATTACGTTTAGAGATTTAAATCAAAACTCATTAAAAATATATAATGTTAAAATTAAAACTCATTAAAAATATATGGGTATAGATTGGTTAACCCTTCAAAAAAAAAAAAGGCAGTTTAAACGTGTGATCGAGGATAAATAAAATTGACTTTGACACTCACAGTAGGACGCTTTAGAAAACTCATAGAGGATAAAATCGATCATGAAATTAAATGTTAGAAATAAGTTTTTATTGTTGAAAATTGATTTCCCAGGTCAAAATTGATTTTATCAATCTAAATCAATTTTTTTCTTCTATCACACGTTTTAAGCGGAAAATTTCACTGCACACCTGTGATAAACATTTAATGTCAAAAAGCCCTCAAAACTTTCTGAAATTTTGCCGTAACCCAGACTAAACTGAAATTAAGTTTGTTTTTTTGCTGGAAAGACATTTATACCATTATTTTGTATAAGACTGAAATAGTCTTATAAATTCTCACATGTGTATTGTATATATACAAATTTGACTTATAAATTCCTACATAGGTCTTAAAAATAGCATGAATTCTTATAAATATATTCTTTGTCTTTGACATGGATAAGATGGTTTTGTAATTTCATTTATTTGTATTGTAAATAAATATATTTGACTTATAAATTCTCACATTGTCTTGTAGATAATCATGTTTAACTTATAAAATAAGGGAACAATTGTCTTTTCACCCACAAATTTTAATATTGATTTAGTTCTAGAGGTGCAATGAAATTTCATATAATTTTGTGGGCTATTTGATATTAAATAACTACAGAGGGGTTACAGTGAAAATTTTCCTTTTTTCATATAGGGTTAAACTCTGAATCTCTATATTTTTAATAAGTTTTTGGAATGAATAAACCAGGCATCCTCCTCAAAACTTGCTTCTTGTTTGAAACTTTCCCTTTTGACGAGCTTAAAGATCAAGAAATCCTGATGAAATGGATGCAGCAGCAGCTTGCCGGAACCCTAGAGTTTTTACTAGATCTCAGATAGGTGATGTATGTGTCTTTTCGAAGTCATCTACTGATATGCTAATAAGTACTTTAATGGTTCTGTTTATTACAGAACTTTATTGCAAAAGGATTGGGAAAACAGTTTGTTATTTAGGAGAAAGGATTTTGGGTAGCATTGAAAGCTTTTCATAGTGATCTTTCTATAAGGAGCTCGAAAAGTTTTTTTGTGTTTGGCAACAAATACAAACATTGGAATAATCTGAATTTTCTGGACTCAAAGGATATTTTAATTTCAAAAAAGAATTCCATGTGTGTACATTGAAATTGTTTTGAAGATAGTTCAGTTCCTCTTGTTTGTATTATAAGATGTGTATTTTTGGTTTTTCATTAGAGATACCAAAAAAAAAAAAAAAAAAAGATGTCAAGTGAGAGAAAGTACCTGATATTATATAAAAAAACAATCTTTATTTGTTGTATATCTCTTTTAGGTATGTTTGGACTGGGGACAACGGAGAGGAAGAGAAGGAAATAAATTAAAATGTTTCACCGAAACCTTTTCCCATTTTGAAAATTATAAATAAGAAAGAGAAAATAATTTAGGATATTCATGTGAACTTTACATCATGTTTTAAGCAGGATATGTTATCTTCTGTTGCTCCCATTTTTGGCTTTGCTTTGATCCCAATTGTCAGCCATCAATTTAATTTTTTTTCTTAAACTCTCTCTATTGGTTGCACATATTAAGGGAATTTTTCATTAAGGGAGTAGTTTGCAATGCATACAATTAAAAAAGGTACTTTTAAAAAATCAACATAGAAATAAATAATTTAACTTTTTTTTTTTTTTTTTGTATATCTAGGATATGGAGAATAAGAGAAGGAAACTGCTATTGTACTTTAGGTTAAGAGTAGAAGGGTAGATCTCCATGGGCAAGAAAGCATTGGAATCTCAAAATCTCAATGATAGCAGAACATCTCATATGTTTACAATATGTATGAGAGGAAATTCTTTTGTCCAGCAGATAATTAGAGAGCCTGTTAAACGAAAGACATGTGAATAAATCTCTGTTTGCATTATTCCATTAAAACTCTTTAATTGGAATTTTGAGATACAAGTAATTGATTAAATGCATTAATTTCGTTTCATGGATTCACAAGGTGAATGTAAATTACTGAAAGAGAAAATTGAATCAAAATTAAGCTTGCCATGACCATATTATGCCAATGTCACCATAATCATATTATAATCTTTAACAAAAAAGATGTACACATATATGCATTCATATTTAGCTAATGCATATTTAGCAGTAAGATGAAGATACAAGCCAAGGAAAAAAAAATCTTATGCTCATACTCCGATTGTATAGTATATATTTGGACTTAATCACTTCGATATGAAATTCGCTAAAAGAAAATGAGCAAAAACAAAGAAATACATGACACGAAGATTTGGCTTAAAAAAAAAATACTACTATTATATGTAGTTTGGTGAAGCTGTGTAATTTGTGTTAATATGACAATCAAATGCTCTGTTTTATTTCTACCAAAAAATGCTCTGTTTTATTAGGCAGCATTACAATAAAAAGCCAACCACCACAAAACATAAAAGAAAACTTCCCTAGAACGATTTGCTTATTGTATTATCATCATAAGTTTTTTATTTTTAAATATTATTTATCGTACTCCCCTCCGTTACCTAATATAAGTGACAAATTTGGAGAAATTTTTGTTACTATATTATAACCAACAAACGTGAGTTTTAGTGAAAATCACTTTGATCTAATCAAATAGTCATATAAAAATATAGTTAATGTTATCAACACCCATTTTCAGTTTGATAGGCACAGGGCAATAATGAATAAGTTTCACAGGCAAACAGAAAAATACAGTTGTACTGATAATAAGTATTTATTTACAGTCTGACATTAACAGAGCAAAATTCACTAACAATTACAAATTTGTATAGAATATCCCCAAAATGTTTCAAGTACAGGCTAAATATAACCACCGGCTGTGCCTCGAGAAATGTGCCTGTTAGTTTTCCTTAATTCCGTCCTTGCCTTTTAAACCGCTGGCACCCATTGATACATTTTGATTTAGAAAAAGGGGTGAGATTCTGAAGAATCCCAATAGAAACATACTATCGACATATAAACTGTGAAAATTAAATATGCATGCAATGCACCATATTAGGCAAAATGAAAGTTCAATTCAATTCATATGTGTACACAAGTTTTAGGGCCAAACATTGAGTTAGAACCCCTACATGTACCTCAACCGAGTCACCGACCACAGTTAGGATTTTCGATATACTTTGGATGGGCACCGAACCACAACCAGGTACTGTGCCTCTAACACGCATTCATATCATGAAATATAGTAACATATAAGATACAATTAATCACATAGTATATGAGAGATAGTAGTCCCTACCTGAAAGCTCTATCACCCTTGTATTTTGTGCTTGTAAAACGTGTCAACTCCCGACTCCCGACTCCCGACTCTCGACTTGGTCCTAAAATGTTAAATATACAAGAAATAGGTTATAGCCTATCCATGTATCATTTTAGGCACTACCATAGTGTTTCTTATGGTTATATTAGCCTATGATGAAAATTTACCAAAATGCCCCCGGGACCTCGGCTCGGCCCCACTGTACCCGGTCTGGCTATACTTTTTCTGAAATTTTGACATGGGCTATTCTGACATATTTTCATCCAAGGAATCCATTTCCTGACTCAGAATTACCAAATTCATTATCAAATTATGAAAATACCCTTGACAACCCCTATTTTAGGGTTTCAGGGGCGTTTTCGTAAGTATGCTTTTTCAGCCTTTTCTGAAAAAGTGCCCAACTATAACCCCCCTAATTTTCCCTCCTGAATCCAATGGAACTATCAAATCATTGAAAATCCAACCCTAAGGCCCTCTAACATCCCTAGCCAAAATTATGGTATTCTCCGAGAAAAATCGGGGTTTTACGATTTCGGCTCCGTAAACGCATTCCTTTATACTCCCAACCACTTTATTAACCATCTAATTGAGTTATAACTACCATTTGAACTAAAATTGGGCAGCATAACCCTTAGGTACACACATTTCCAAAATTTAAAATTAATGGCAATCTGGCGAAATTTCAATGATTAAATTGCCCACAACAGCTAGAATAGTTAATATATAAAGATTTGGAAGTTACCTCAAGCTTCCACTAGCTTTTCCTCAAATATGGCTTAAACCCTAACCTTTAAACAACATATTTTTGAGCCTCCAAACCTTAAAGAATAAAGAAGAGTAGCTTAGGGTTGGAGTTATACGCGTTAAGAGCTAAATCGTTGAAGAAATAGGCTTACCTTGTAATATTTCTTCTTCTCTCTCTCTCTAAAACCTGAACATCTCTCTCTAAGTTTCAGGTCTGTTTGCTCGTGAAAATAGCAGCTGAATGAGAAAGATGAAGCTTATATTATAATATCTCATAATATTATAATAATTTGTTTAATTTTTCAAAATTGCTAAAATCCAATTTTATGTATATAACTTCCTACATTGATGTAACCATGCCATCATGTCCAACCAATATTTATTTCTTTATGCCACATGTAGGAGGCACCTAGGGGTCCTTCTCTATGGTCTCAATTGGCTTACAACTTATCCAAGTTACGTATACACATAAAGTCTCAATTTTAGTCAAAATTGCACTTTTTGATCAAATTTTCCATAAATTCATATTAAATTGACCAAAATATTCTAAATATATTTTTCCTTTTATTTTCCTTAATTAATTGAAATTAAGTTCAATTAAACGGAAAATAATTAATTGTGTGATAATTTGTCAAAATTACGATTTTACCATTACCTTTCTAATCCAATTTCTTTTCTTATTTTTCTTTGGCCAATTTCCCTCTATTTTTGGACCAAATATTTTCTCTAATATTCCTTCATTTTTGGACCTTAATATTGGGATTTTTAAATCACCCAAAATTAATTCCATATTTATTTTTGCCCAATTTCTCATGAAATTAAACATTTATAAAATCCATAAATTCCAAATTCATGAATATTCACCATTTATTGAATTTCCCAAATATTTAAAATATTTTTGATGAATATAAATTTTGGGGTGTTACAAATATGATGTTTACAAAAATGTTCTTCATAATTTTCCATTCAACTATCCATTTTTCCTTTCCTATATACTATATCCCTATTGTACAACTAATATCTATTCTATATTTATTGGGGGTAAAATAGGAAAGACGGTTTTTTACAAGCACAACTATTTCTTGATGTGCGTGCCTACCTTTATCCATTTCTTATACTCCCTCTAGTCTTCAATATAAGACAGATTTAACTTGTTTTAGAGAGATTAAGGAAGCTAAATAAGTTGCTTAATCATATTATATGTTGTGTACATCGTATTATATATTAGTTTATAAGTTAAGCAAAATAGTTTCAAAAAAAAAAATTGATACATATAAATATTTTAAAGTAATTTAATTAACTTCCTTAGTATCTCCAAAAAATTTAACTTTATTTTATATTTAGGATTGAGTGAGTATTACTTAATGGAGGGTGTAATATGTTTCAATTAATAATAAGTGAAAAATCAATATAACTTGAATATCAACATGATCCAACCTCAAGCATTGTTTGGTATGATAGAATTAGGAAGTATGAAAATGGAATTGATTTTCATGATATGGTTTGTTTGATATGATGGAATTGGCTTTCAATTCTATTTCTATATCTACCAAAATAAGTGGAAACGTTTTCCATTATCAAACCCAAAGATTTGTAATTCCACCTCCTAAAATTCATTTTTGCCCCCTTGTTCAAGCTGAGCCATTCAACTTAACCCCCAATGTCGGCGAGGTCCTCAACCCCCCACCATCAGCGAGCACCTCAACCCCACCATCGGAGAGCTTCTCACCCACCATCGGTGAGCCTCTCATCATTTTGCCTTCCTACCTCCATAATTAGCTGCCCCACCTTCATCCATTTCCTACCATTCCACCTTTGTGACAGTGAGGATGAGGAAGAAGCAGTGACGAGACGGCAAAGAAGATAGAGCTATGGCTTAATGCCGATGATGGATCTAACGAGACCGTTAAGAAGATGGACACCAATAATGACCCATTATTCATAGCGACACATTCCCACCGTCGCACTTTTATAGACTAGTTATCATTAATGTCAATTCAACATAAAATCTAAAATTTAAATCAAATAAACCAAATTGAACTTCATGTATAATGATAATAGATACAGGCAAACATCAAATTTCTTGTGGGGCCATTTCACGAGTGGCTAAGGTCTGGAGTCTTGTGTGGGACCGACATGATCCGCCGTCATGCAGGATCTCTTTTCTTGGCGTAGAAGGACTCTTCTAGTCTTCTTCCTCCCCACACAAAACCGTCATTTGCTAATAGCATGTTTCTTTGTTTCATCTCCAGCTTTCTCTTAGTTTCCATCAGGTATGTTTATCACCTTTTCTTGGTTTTCTGCGATTTTTGTCTTTTCTAGTTTTGTTCTTTTTCTTGTTTGGTTAAATGCCTGTGCTAGTTTCTACATGGTAGAGTTTGCATTGTATTCTGAAAATATTCGGGGTGTCACTGTTAGGGTTTTGAAACCTGGACCGGACCGGTTTGGAATGAAAATCGGTGAACCAATCAGTAAACTGGTCCAATCTGGGCATCGACCCGGTTCACTATTTTTTTCCTTTAAAAAATTGATTTTTTTAATTTTATTTAGAATTTCATATTAATAACCCTTAAATCTTCATTTTCTCACTGGTTTGGCTTAGGTTAGCTCTAGTATGACTCCGATCTGACCTATTGACCCTTAACCTAATACCCTAGTTGATTCAGTGGCTGGATCGGGTTTCAGAATATTGGTCACTGTTATCTTTGGTAACGTCAGTATGTTGTATAATCTGTTTTCTTCCTCTAGTGCTAGCTTGTTCTCTTTTTCTTGTTGCTTTCATCTATTTCTACGTGTTCGTGTTTGGACTTTTTACTGAACATTGGCGAAAGGATTTTTTTGGATCTCTCTTTTCCTCTTTAATAGCCATAGAAGCTTTTGAATGGGGCTTTGATTCTTTCCAGCCTCTTCATGCCTATTTTGCTTCTCTCTCATGTCTATAGTTACATTATGGGCTTTCCTGGGTAACAAGTAACCTTTCTTGGATTTATTTCTTGTAATGTTAGTTGCCACATTACAGAGTTATCTCTGGTGATGTGGGTATGCTCTTTTATCTACTCTTTAGTTTGTGTTTATTTGCTTTCTGGTTCCTGTTGCTTATATCTATTTCAATGATTTTTTGTTTAGGTTTTGTATCCATGGTTTAAACTCTGATATCAAATATCAATTTGAAGGACAGAGATTTGACACTAATTTGAAGGTTTGAGTTCTAATGTCAATTTGAAGGACAAAGCTCTAATACTAATTTAAAAGTTTTGAAGGTTGTTCTCTTTTATAAAGGTAGACATCATATGGAAGATAAGTTATTTAGAGAAGAGTCATAGATAAAGTTTTTTAGGCCTATGCTTATGAGTTGCAAAACATGAACTGTCAACACTTGTTTCCATTTTGATATGCGCAGGGTAATAATGAACAAGTTCCATAGGCAAACAGAAAAGTACAGTTATAATGATAATAAGTATTTGTTTACAGACATCATTAGAAGAGCAGAAATCGATAATAATGATAAATATGTACAGAATGTCCCAAAACTATTCCAAATACAGACTATATAAAACCACTGTAATCGTATTGGGAAACGTGCTTGTCAGTTTCCCTTCCCTACGTCCTTGGTTTTCGAGCCTTTGACACCCGCTAAGACATTTGGTTTAGAAAAAGGGGTGAGATTCCAAGGAATTTCAGTAAAAGCACCCGATCAACATATAAAATGTGAAAATTAAATATGCAATGCACCGTATCAAGTAAAATAAAAATTCATATCATCCGCGTGTGTACACAAAATTCAGGGCCAACTAACAAGTTGAAACCCCTACATGTACCTTAGCTGAGTCCGTGACTACAGCTAGGTAAGACTAGTGTACCACAGCTAGGTAATGTGCCTCCAACACATGTTCAAATCAAAAAATATAGTAACACGCATCACACAAATAGTCACATAGTATATGAGAAATAATAGCCCCTACCTTAACCTCTTTCCTGTCTCAAAGGGTCCACCTTGTAAAACGTGTCGACTATAGGCGTCTAACTTGGTCTTAAAACATCAAATGTACAAGAAATATGTCATAATCTATCCATGTATCATTTTAGACACTTTCATAGTGTTTATTGTGGTTATACTAGCCTATGGTAAAAATTTACCAAAATGCCCCTGGGACCCCGGCCCGGCCCTACCGTACCTGGCTCAGCTGCACTTTTCCTGAAATTTTGACTAGGGCTATTCTGACATATTTCCACTTAAGGAATCCATTTCCAGATTTGAAATTACCAAATTCAATGTTAAATTACAAAATTGCCCTTGGCAGCACCGCTTTAAGAGTTTCAGGGGCGTTTTCGTAATTATGCTTTCTCGGCCTTTTCCGAAAAAGTGCCAAAATGTAACCCCACTTAATTTGTCCTCCTGAACCCAATGGAACTATCAAATCATTGAAAATCCAACTCTAAGGCCCTCTAACAACCCTGGCCAAAATTATAGTATCCTCTAGAAAAAATCGGGGTTTTGCTGTTTCGGCTCCATAAACGCGTTCCTTTCTACTCTTAACCACTTTATTAACCATCTAATTGAGTTATAACAACTATATGAACTAAAATTAGGCAGTATAACCCTTAGGCACACCCATTTCCAAAATTTAAAACTAATGGCAATCCAGCGAAATTTCACCGATTAAATTTCCCACAGCAGCCAGAATAGACACTATACGAAGGTTTGAAAGTTACCTTTTGTTAGAATCGGCTGACACCTAGGAGGAGGGTAAATTGGGTGTAAGATAAAGACTTGATAACTTTATAAAAGTTTTTGTATCTTAATGAAAAGAGTAAGTATGAAACTAATGAATCATAAATCAACAGTTAGATAAATGATATATACTGGAAATATAAGAGCTTAGAGAAGAGAATATGCAAACTGTGATTTATCCTGGTTCGGTCCAATGTGTGATGGCCTACGTCCAGTCCCCAGGCTCCTCCTGAGATTTTCAAATCCACTATCTCCTTGTTTAATCTGGGCACAAGAAAAGCCTTTACAAACCCAAAAGTTTAGCCGAGTACTTATGAAACCTTTTATAATTCTCTCACTGAAATACTCCCCCTTACAACAAGTCTTACGAACAGAGTAATCCCGAAGATCTTCCTCTCCTACTTATTCGTGCAAGTCTTACGAGCAGCAACGTTCTGTCTTGCTTACACCATTCTGAGTCTTATGAGCAGCAACGTTCTCTACTGCTTGCACCTTGTAAGTCTTATGATTAGAAAGTCTTCCCGCAATTCTCTCTATAGCTTCTTCCATAAGAAAATCAACCCTCTCAAGGTCCCTCTACCTTGAGATCAATTCAGAAATACAAGTGTTTACAAACTCTCTTACAGAGTGGATAAAATGCTCACTGAAGTACAATACAAATAACTCTCTCTCAAATGTACATGATATAGAAAATAGATAAGAACAGAGAGTGTTTGGGTAGAAGTGAATGATTCATAATCTTAGCATGTTCTTCGTTGTTGTGTTCTGTTTGAATCTCTTGTATTTATAGTTGAGTAGGATATGATCGTTGTGAGTATCTGTTGAGTCTCGTTGCTTTGTTTGTCCATTTGCTTGAATTTGAAAACTAGCCATTACGAACGTTGATGCTTCACTTTCGTAAAGTCAACTTTTGTCTCTTCGCATCATCTCTTCATTATATACCTGGAGAAATACACTAAACTCTAATATAATGAAGTGTTAGAGCGATTAGAAGCAAGAAGAGTGAATTATGCAATCATTCCATTGATTTTCGAAAGCTTCAGTACGTTCTTATGTTCTCCTGGGAAGTATTATTCGAGTGGTCACTCGAGTAAGTCTGGGTCATTACTCGAGAGAGCCCTCGAGTAATCCCGTTCAAAATCTGGCTGAGAGTATTTCCAACTTCATTACTCGGTGATCCCTCGAGTAATGTTTTCTTTTCATTTCATGTTACTTGAGTGCTCCCTTAAGTAATGTCACTCATTTCTTGGCCGAGAGCTACTCGATGATTTCTTCTTTGATTACTTGAGTAGCCCCTCGAGTAATGACTCAAATAACTCTATAGATTACTCGAGTGATCTCTTCAAGTAAACCCATGCAATTCTTGACAGAGAACTTACTGGAACAATTTCTCACACATTACTCGAGTGGTCTCTCGAGTAATTTTTCAAATAACTTTGCATATTACTTGAGTAAGCCCTTCAAGTGATCTCTTCATTTTGATTCAAAACATGGCAAGTTATATATCATCGGAAAGATTTCATTGTCCACATTCCAATGCAACAAGAATCAGCTCCAACTCGTTGTATACAGAAAGTTATGATCCAAAGAGTATCTACTATTCTTAGACAATCTCTGAAATCAAGAGCAGCAACTTCCAGAAGGCATAATTCTTAGTATATAGCTTCAAATGTGACAAATTATATATACATGGAAAGCTCTTCAAGTCTAATTTCACATGTCACTAGTTTCGTTGCAATCCAATGGGTATTTTGAGAGTTATGTTCAAAATACCGAAGCTGTCCTGGAATATGACGGTGATTTATGTGTCAACTTCAACAGATCATATCTCTCTAATATGAACTCCTTTTAATGTGATCTTGGTGTCCATAGTTCATGTTGGGAGTCTAGTTTCATATGCCACCTGTTTCAGCTCAATCCGACTTGTGGTTGGAGAGATATGCCCAAAATACCGAATCTCTATCCTACGGCGCGAAAATAGAGCACAATAAAAATGCAGATTAGTCGAGTAAGCCCTCGAGTAATCACCTCCAAAATGAGGCAATGCCATATTACTCGAGTGATTACTCAAGTAATCATCTCTGGAGGTGTCATAACTTCCGTATGCCATTTTAACTTCATATTGACCCATTCCAACCTCTAGTATCACTTCTAAGAGTTTGAATCTTGTTATTCTCATGTGATCTTGTAAGTTCTTCCTTCTTCAATCTCTTTCTTCTTGTTTTTCTTCTTGATGATCATTCTTCATAACCCAACTAGATATCTTCTTGAATATCTTCAATCTTCTTCTTTCTTTGCTTGACTAATCTTGAATCTTGATATTCCCATTAGATCTTACAATTTCTTCTTTCTTTAATCCCTTACCTCTTGATTTTCTTCTTGATGATCATTCTCCATTTATGAGGCATTATAAGCAAAATAATATCAACCCAGACAGGAAACCGGCCAACCGGTCAGTAGATCCGGGTCAAGTTTTTAATTTTTGTTTAAAAAACACATTTTTTTAATTTTTCCTTTAGAATTTCATACTATAAGCCTAAAATTTTCCATTTCTCACTGGTTTGGTCCCGGTTTAGCTCCGATTTGAGCCACTGACCCTTGACCCAGAACCCCGGCCGGTTCACTGACAGGTCCAGGTTTAATTACCTTGGATTTTATCTTTTAGAGTTAGGCGATAATTTTCTTTTGTTTCATAATTCTCACCAAAATAAAAAAAGTCGACTTCTTGAATATTAATTCATAAGTTTTGTCATTTTAATCCCCAAATTGATAAAACACTCATAACACAAAAGCAAAAAAAATTATGAATTAATGTTCAAGAAGTTACTTTTGCATTCAAGAAAAAGTTTATGGTTACTTTTGCATTTTTGGTATTAGTTAATGACTATTTTTACATCTTAACATTTTGCTGAAAAGTTCACATTCAGGACGTTAACGTCCGTTAACGTCTTGGTTACTTTTGCCCTCTTTTATAATGTTTATGGTTACTTTTACTCTAAAAATTAGTTCATGGTTACAGTTGCTCTTTTCACAAAATTTTATGGTTATTTTAGCACATTTACCCTTTCAAGATACCTACTAAAATTTAGTAGTGTGAGAGGGTAAACATTCAAGTAGATTGTGATTAAAGAAACTGCTAAAAATTATGAGAAAAAATTATATTGATTTTATTCTATATAATCTAGTGTAATCAGTTGTAAGTGTTACAGTTGTTTCGTAAGAACAGTGATATTTGTTAATAAATAAATGACGATTATTAACTATAGTCTCTATTTTTGCGTTTTTGCAAATTTCATCTCTCAATGTGCACATATTTAACTATTATGTTTTAATGTTATACATTCTTGTGTGGTCTCTACCTCAACATACATAATATTTATTCACTGTAATTATTATTTATTAAGCATTATATATGCTCAAATCTGTAATAGTGTTAACAACAGGGGATTAATCATATGCTCATATTTAAAGTATAGATATTGCTAGGTAAAATGGGTGTTGATCACCAGGATTTTATGTCATTTCAGACATTTTATATGTTTCGGTGTACTTGTATGTATTTTTATTACTTAGGATAGAGATAATGTATATTTTGTTCTGGGTTGGGTAACAATAATTGTGCAAGTTTTGGCTTTGATTTTCGGTGTTTTACTGGCTAATTGATGCTATCTTTGCGTAGGGTTATATTAGCTGAGGGAACAAGTCAATCTAGCCATTATTTGTTAAGCGTAAGAAGCTCTTGGAAAGAAGAAACAATCCTTGTGATTAACCCCTCTTTAATTTGATTTCCAAAGTATCACTTTGTAAAAATTATTCTTTTCTTTAACTTGAGTTTTGATAGGGGGAACCATAGTCAAGAGTTTTCATTATATCCTAAACCGAAATTTACTTCTAACCTAACTTGCACATAATGTTTGGAATATACAGAGGCGAATTAAATCTAAAATAGACTATTGTCAACACCATAATTAAATACATTTGCACGTCTGTTCTTTTTCTACTATTGCCACCAACAATTAGTATGCTTATTTTTAAATTATTAAATGCGTCGAATTATGAACAACATACAGTTACATGTAAAAGAATAAAGGTTGTTGCGAGAAAAATAATTAAAGCACATCACTTTATCTTCTCTAAACATTTTATATGCTCTTGGCATATGACAGAGACCAGCCAACTTCAACCAATCAAGTGAATTATACAAGTTGGAATTTCTAAATTAAAAAAAATACAAGCAAAAGCCGACTGTGTGATTCGTTACAATTCAATATTCCCGGACAATTCAGTCCACACCAACGTTATTAAAAATAACAAATGAATCTGAAGGGAGTTGAGAAAGGAAGAGAGGAGAGGCATTAAATACAAAAAAAAGTTAATAAATATAATGATACAACATTTCTGAGTACCAAATACTCAACAAATAGTGCACTTACATAGATTTATGTCTTTATATCAATTCTGTCTCCTTGAAGAAAATGATAGCTGAATGAATGGTTCTTTGAATAGCTCGGACAAATAGCAAATTTGGAGCAATGGACGGATGAAGTTGTGATATGAAACCTGAGCAATGGATGAATGAAGTTGAGATAATTTAACGCATCCTTCAAGATCTAGCCCCTCAAGTCTTGGAAATCCTTTGAAATCTGGAAACTTCGTTAAATCTTTGTAGCCACTAAGATTCATGTTTCTTAAGCGAGGAAATTGCTAGTGAGAAAGACTATTAGCTACATCCTCGTGTGCTTCGTCTGAGTAGGGTGATTCCTGAAAATTAAATTATGCAAGAAGGAAGGTTAAATTTTTTCATAGAAAACCTCGCACACAAACACTTGACACATATATACATTATGCATGAACAAAGAATTTTGATTATTGCTTATAAGCGAGCCATTTCCATTTACTTGTGATGTAATTATAGGCGCATGCCTTTTCTTTATCCCATACACTTATGATGCACTTATGAGGAGCCATTTCTTCACACTACTACAAAAAAGTAAAGTTGTGGCGCCTATAATTGCATTAACTGTGGCGCTAGAGAAGTGCCACATATCTGGACGCCACTAAAAAAGCTATGGCGCTTAGAAGCGCCACAACATTTTAATTTTTTTTTTTTTAAATACCCTCCTGTGGCGCTTGGTTGAGGAAGTGCCACAGGAGGGGGGTCCTACTGTGACGCTTAAGTCAGCAAGCGCCACAGGAGACCCCCCTCCTGTGGCACTTCCTCAAACAAGCACCACAGGAGGGTCCTTTTTTTTTTTCTTTTTTCTTCTTCTTCTTTTTTTCCTGTGGTCATTTTTTATACTTCCTGATTGTGAAGCTTTATATATAATGAGTGGCTTTCGTGTTTATCATCTCCACAAATTGTTAATCTTTCTATTTTATATTTCAACCTATTATATATATATATATATATATTTCACATTTAAAATTCAAGTTCCCCAACAATAATGTTCTTACATTAATACTCTCCAAAGCTAACATAAAAAATATCACAATACAAGAACTTGATATGTGAACATAGTACATCAATAACTAATTAAGTAAATTAAAATATTACTAAAAAAAGCATGCTTGTCGGCAAAAAAATTTAAACAAAGCAAAAAGGCAAACGAAACAAGTTAGGTTTTCACTCTTTTCTATTAAATTAGGAACAAAAAGGCAAACGTTATATTACGGTTTATCTTGACTAAAAAAAAATTAAACAAAGCAAGCTAGAATGAAACTGTCTTCTTCTTACAAATCTATTAATTGACCAGCGCAGGGAGTGGGAGACCACGTTGGTGACGCTAGCTTGAGTGACGAGTGAGTGTGTGAGTTTGTTTTTTAGTGTGAAGATGATAGGAAATGGAGGGAGGGGGCCGACGGATCCACTAAGAAGATGAGAAAGGGAAAGTAATTTAATGGATGAGAGAGTAGTTGAATAATTAAAGTGAAGTAGTAGTCAAAAAGAGAAGGAATGGGGAACGGACACGGGACTACTATGCGGGAAATGAAATAATTAAGAGATATATACTATCCATTTAAAATTTAAAATTTTTCCTTCTTTTTTTTTTTTTTTTTTTTTGGAAATGGGCATCAGCTGTGATGCCTAGGCATTAGGCGTCACAGCTGATATATTATATATCAGTGTGGCGCCTAGGCAATAGGCGCCACACATGATATATAATATATCATGGGTGGCGCCTAATGCACTAGGCGCCACAGTTGATCTTTGATGCAGCTGTGGCGCCTGGTGGGTCAGGCGCCACAGCTGCTTGTGTGGCGTCAAGTGTGGCGCCTGTATAGGCAGGCGCCACACTAGGCCAGCCCAATTGTGACGCCTAATCTATTAGGGGCCACAGCTGGTATTCAAAAAAAAGAATTATATAGATAAAAAATAAAAAAAGGGAAACTGTGGCGCTTGTTTAAAAAAGTGCCACAAAATATGCGTCACCTTTTATCCTTTTTATAGTAGTGTCTAGAGCCGGTAATACGGGCTCAACCCGCGGGCTCAACCCGTGAGCCCGCGGGTTTTGACGGGTTAGGGTTGGGAAAATCCCAACCCGCAAAAATGCGGGCCGCACAGGCCCGCACCGTATAACCCGCGGGTTAATGCGGGCTAGCCCGCGGGTTGGCGGGTTGGCCCGCAAAATTTTTTAATTTTTATTTTCATATAATAATTTTACAAAACTTATAAGTTTTCCACTCTTATCTTGGTACCTCCCAATCCAAAATAAAAAAATCTTAGCTTCTTCCCTTCTTCTTTAAGCAAAACTATTATATCTTGGTTGTTTGAGGATGAGTTTATGTTTTGTTTATAAACTTTAACAAATTTGATAACTTTATCTCTTAAATTTTAGATTATGTTTTTAAATTTTTATAAAAGAAATGATTGATACTAGGAAGATAAATTTAATTACTCATATATATGTGTCTCATATTTTTAATCCTCTTTAAAAAATATGATTTTTTTTTTCAAAAAAAAAATGCGGGCTCGCGGGCTGGCCCGCAACCCGCACACTGCGGGTTAGGGTTGGCATTTTGCCAGCCCGCAGAAGTGCGGGCTGCACAGGCCCGCACCGCGCGGGCCGCGGGTTGGTGCGGGCCAGCCCGCAACCCGCGGGCTGGCCCGTATTCCCAGCTATAGTAGTGTCATCTCATATACTTGTGATACAGCTATCAGCCAAAATCAATTCCCTCAGTTTATATGGTGTTAAACTTGACAGCATAAAGGGAAAGGACAGTACTGCCATGAAATATTTTTGATTCTCCATGAAAGATGCTTTAGGACTTACAAAAAATTTCATCTTATGAAATATGAGTAGGCTGAGATATTTCATGCGTGATAATCCCTTTGACCCTCAATGTGCTTCCTTTTGAATTTTCTAGCTCCAAGACTATTTTAACTTTACAAATAGCCTAAGAATAACACATTTATACAAAAATAAAGCAAAGCGGGATTACTTCAATTTTCGTTCATTATATTTTGATGTTTCAACAAAAAAAAAATTGTTATAAAAACTTACTGTGTCGTTTTGCATAGCACTATAAATATCATCAAAATCCTATAATCTACCTCACTCTTCTAGCTTAGAAGGGAATTGATGCCGAACAATTTCTCTTTCCATGGCTTGCAATAAACCCTGCATTTGTATTCTTAGATCTATAATGGCCAAGAGTGATTTTTCAATCAAAACTTGCATATTGTATCTATTAGAAGAAAATGTATGAGCACTATCAAAAATTCCTTCTCCAGATTTAATCTCCTTCCCTATAAAAAACATGCCATTTCTAAAAATATTTCCTTGCAAATGCGACTTAGTTCATCAAAACTCTTTTTGAGGATCTTCATTGTCACAGAATTAGCGACATTTCTGAATTCAGCCAAGGCATTGCTCCATTTAGAAGCTCTTCTATTATATAAGAATTGCCTCAGCACTAAAATTGCTAAAGGAAGGCCACAAGCATATTGGAGTACACTATCTATTTGCTCCTCATAACCTCTCATTGGACCCAAATCAAGAAGCTCTTCTACTTCTTTCACTCGAGATTTCGTCCCTACAAGATCTACATCAACGTAAACTAATTCACACATTTTTCTCTTAACCTTTATTATGATGTCATTAATAACTAGTGGCCCTAACCTGAACAAAGGAAAAATAAAAGCACCAATTTAATCACCTAGTCAATGTTGGAGTTTTAAGTTATATGTGGGGGTGTCAAATAGAACAAGTCCCACATTATTTGCGAAAGAGAGAATGCATGTGTATATATTACACATTGTGATTTTGGGCTAGTAAATGGGCCAAGAGGAAGAGTGGGCTTGTGCGCACAACAAAGGGCCATCAGGAGGCAAACGTAGTGGAAATCCAGCGATTGCCCCCTGCGTGTGAGTTAAATATGGACTGGACACTTTTTATCAGATTTAATTGAGTTTAACTGACCATCATGACAAACGTTCATAACCCCCATATTCCAAAAACGAATCATTAAAAAGTGTTTATGGCCTTAAATGTTTAGAAACTGCAGGTTTAATTCTGTTAATTGCCATTGAAGTATTGCCCAACGTTCATATGCTGAGAGGCCTATAAAAGGCGTTGCCTGCAAGAGGTTCAGACACCAAGCTCAGAGATCTCGAGCTCTCTCTTCCTCTCTGACATTCCTCTGTTCTCTTTGCCTTATAGTTGCTTCGTGTTTTGCTGTTTTGTTTACCATGTATCTACAGGAAGAGTCCGTTTTATCTTAGGGAGTGCCGCTTCTAGTCAGCCGGTGGTCGCGGAATAGCTCTTAAGGACAACGTCCTTGGACGTGACTCAGGTTTCACGGTGTTTGTAGGAGTTCTCCAACAGTCAACACATTGGATAGCTGAATAATGATCAACAGTTACTTGAACATCTCTATAATTTCCCTATTGATGAGACTAGAAAGTTATGATGAAGAAAAAAGAAAGAGTAAATTACTCACTCGGATGGTATATCCCAATCAAAGTGATTGACCACTTGTCTTATTGCTAACCTCCACCTGTGTACCTTGCGTAAATTTGCTGTGAACTTGTGCTCATGTTCAGCAAAAGCTTTTTCAAAAGAATTACTCTGATTTTGCGCCTTTGGTGGATCCACATCATATAAGACTGGGAAAATGAAAATAATACATAAAAAAAGAGTTGCTTGATGATTTAAAAACTCTGAACTTTGAAGTTTGAACAAGATCTTCCCACCTTTCGATTGGTAGTAAGCATGATGCTCAATACAAAAGTCTGCAAGCAAGAAATTTTTTGCTCAATTGTCAAATTCTAGATAATATACATAATACTAAAATGATATTGTTTCTTTTTGCTAAATTTCAACACAAAGTTCTACTCTCAGTGCATAGTATGAAACAAATTGACGCTTAGCATGAAATTTGAAGTGTATAACAGATGAAAAAGAAGTTGCACATATTGAGAAATGATGTTCATTTTGTGCAGCTTCTCCTATATTGCGATGAACAAACAAAGGAGTTTCAAATAAGCAAGTAAATATATAAATCTACAAATGCAGGGGAAAAGAAGACAAATAAGTGTATGATTTGAAATTTGAAGAGGAGATACCAGATGAACAACCAGACATACAGCATGAAATTTGAATGAGATTTCTGCTTCAAGTCATTATATCATCATCAATACGAACACAAGCGATGTGAGAAATCTTTCCCTCTCTACGTTTGGAGCTGCTTCTTGAGCAAGGAGCAGCCCTCAATTCGTAGACCAGAAAGCGAAAGTAGTAGACCCTCCTTTGGGAACTTAGTAGGACAATCATGAAGCTCCAAGCAGCTCAGATAGGACAAGTTGCAAAGAACTTGGTGTTTCAGCCTTCTCAGATTTGAACAGTTAGAGAAAGTAAGGGAAGTAAGAGTTGGTGGAAATAGTCCATCTTCAAGAAGCGACTCATCACCCTCGTCGTCTTGCAACAAGGCTTGTAGAGGAGTATGACTATTCAAATCCCATGCCATTCCACCAACGTCCCATGATTCACTCACCAAGGTCAAGTAGGAGTGATTCCCCTGTTTCCTTCTTCTCATCATCCCCCTGTTGATATAATTGAGTTTGTCGAGTTGTATAAAATCAGTGTAAAAGAATTAAAGCTACTAGAATGCATGTTTTTGTGTAGGAAAATAGTGGCACTGAGTGATTCGGAGGAAACCAGAGTGTTGTGTCTCGGACTCGGACAGAACAACAACATGCTGAGACTAAAATAAAAGGCCAGTATCAGCCACACCAACACTTGCAATGTAAGAAACAGAAGGGACTTGGTTAGCAGAAGAATAATATATATATATATAGACACACATATATAGAGAGATAGGCATGAGAAACAAAGATGAATGATAAATGATCTAGCATTCCCGAAAGCTAAATACACAAACACTTGAGTAGTTCAACTTCTAAACACCACCTCAAAGGAGAAAAATTCAAATAATGCAGATAAAGGCGGCATCAGGTTGATGAGACAGTAAAAAGTGGATTTTGTGGCTTGCGAATATTACTTGAATAATTAAACAATCCCAAATAATTACCTCAGAACTTTTTCAGCATTTTAGGGCACTGATGTGGGTTTTCCTTATTTTAGAGAGGGATTTAAGTGTCTTTTTCCCTCTCATGTTTAATGCAACTGTTGAAGTCTGCTTATTAGACATTGTAAAAACCTTCAAAATTTGCAAAGGAAGAAGCCTAAAAGTAGCTGCATAAGATTGTGAATGAAATATTCGCCCATTGATAGACGTGGGTGAATTAAGACTTTAGGCAACCTTTAAATAAATAAAATTTCCCACGGCAAAATGAAAATAATATATAAAAGAGTTGCTATTGTAAATAATACGAGTACTTAGGTGGTTAGGATTGATATTTAATTGTACTGTATTGTTGTACTGGCTCAATTGGCTTATTGGGTCGAGAAGTAGTAGTCATAGGTCTCTATATATGTGAGTATCTGGACAGATTGGAATGCAATGAGTTTCAGATTAATGAAGAATGAATTATTCAGTGATTCTCTGGGCCAGTAATTAACACTATGTAGGCTGAATTAGTTGTTTAATCAATAATATAGTCTTAAAACACTTTGAAGTTTGAACAAGTTCTGCTACTTGGACCTCTTTCCTACCTTTCAATACGTAGTAAGCATGATGATCATTACAAAAGTCTGCAAGCAAGAAATTTCTTTTTATGAACATTGACTTTAGTGTAACCTTGGTCTCAACATGGCTTCAAACCTTCTACAGCAGCATTAAAAACAGTCTCAATTGTCAGATTCAAGATAATAAACATAATAGTAAAATGATATTATTTCTTTTTGCTAAATTTCAACACAAAGTTCTACTCTTAGTGCATAGTATGGAACGAATTGATGCTTGGTATGAAACTTGAATTATATAACAGATTAAAAAGAAATTGCAGATGTTAAGAAATTATATGTTCATTTTGAGCAGCTTCTCCTATATTGCCATGTACAAACAAAGGAATTTCAAATAAGCAAGTACATATATAAATCTACAAATGCAGGGGAAAAGAGGACAAATTAGTTTATGATTTGAAATTTGAAGAGGAGATACCTGATGAACAACCAGACATACAGTGTGAAAACTAAGGAGCTCTTGAATGAAATTGCCGCTTCAAGTTATTATATCATCATCAATCTGAACACAGGCGATGTGAGAAATCTTTTCCCAATCTTTGCCTCTATGCTTTTGGAGCTGCCTCTTGAGCAACGGGCAGCCTGAAATTAGTAGAGTAGAAAGAGAACTTGGTAGACCCTCCTTTGGAAAGTGTTGGAGCTTAGGACAATCCTCAAGTTTCAAGAAGTTCAGATTGCACAAGTTGTGAAGAACTTTGTGCTGCAGCCATCTCATATTTGAATAGTTACAGAGCGTAAGGGAAGTAAGAGTTGATGGCAATAGTCCATCTTCAGGAAGAGACTCATCATCTGCGTCTCCGAGCCACAAGCCTAGTAGAGAAGTATGACTATTCAAATCCCATCCCATTCCAGAGGCTGTGAGTTTTGGGAATCCAGAGATTCGAAGATGTTTAAGATTTGATGGCAAACCTCCGTCAGGAAATGACTCCATTTTTGAGCAGTTTTCTATCGATAGAACTCTGAGGGAGGGAAAGAGGCTGTGCATACGCTCTGGAAGTGAACTCAAATTCTCCAATTCTCTAATTGAAAAATATTCTAGTTTGGGGGCTGAAAACCCTCCTTGAGGAAAAAACACAAAATTAGGACACCTCCATATATGTAATACTACAAGGGAGGAATGGTGTCCCACTGATACAGATATCGTTTCAAGATTACTACAGTTAGTCAGCCATAACTCCTGAAGCTTAGGGAATGAATCTAGCGGAAAGGACTTGAGAGAGTCACATTTTCCTTTTATCTCCATTTTAATTATGAAGTTATGACAGTGGCTAAATGTCAATGGGAATTCCAAGTGGGGACAATCAGAAAATTTCAACTCTTCAAGGCAGGAATTGACAATTGTATGCTCAATTTTTTCAACTGATAAGATTTCTATGAAGCACCCAGAAATTTGAAGAACTTTCAGGGTTGATGGAAGACAATCCAATTTCACCTTTCCACAATCACTTAGAACAAACTCAAGAGGAGATGGAGCCCTTGGAACTGAAGCCACAAGATTCTCGCAATTGTTAATAACAAGCTTCCTTAGAGAAGAAAATTGGGGAGGAAGGTGCTCTTTTAGTTTTGGACAGTTTTCTATATACAACTCTTGAAGATGTGGGAACGCGCCAGACAGGTTTTCACATTCCCATTCCTCCCAGTTCTCCATATATCCGAACCTCAAGATTTCTAGGGACGTAGTGCCAGAGCTATTTCCATGAAATTCTTCACCAATAGCCACTATACTATCAAACCCTATAATTGATAGTGACTTGAGTGATGGAAGGAAGTCTAGTGATGGCAAGGATGAACAATATTTGCAATGTTTCAGCTTCAAGGATACTACTTTGAACATTGAATGATCTACAAACCAGTTTGGAAACCCAACACCACCATAGTTTTTAATTGATAGCTTTTTTAAGTTCTGATGTGGCTGGAGCTTCTCTAGGACATCCTTGTCAATTTGAGATTCATCATTGTTCCTACTCCATTTCAATGTTAACTTCTCAAGGTGTATCTTTCCTTTCAAATTGACCACTAAAGGATCCGCGAGATTAATTACATTCTGCAAATTTAAGATGGAAAGGGATCCCCATAGATTAAGTTCTTTTAATTGTTTGATATTGGCCTCTCTACATCTGCCCACAATAAATGAAGACAACGTTTGAAGCTTTGTCAATTTACCCAATTGCTTTGGCATCTCCATCACTTGAGTTCGACGAAAATCAAGATGGCACAGATTCACAAGTTTATGCAAATCAGTAGGTAACTCTTCCAAACAAGCACATCCCCACAGCTTTAATGTTTGTAAATGATAAAGATGACATATTGAATCAGGCAATTTCTTTATTTTAGTATGTGATAAGTCTAAATAACGCAGACATTTAAGATTTCCTATTGAATCAGGCAACTTAGCCATGTAAGGATAATCAGACAGAGATAAGACTCTCATGCAACTAAATGTGGATAGTACATGTATAAGTTTATGAGACATCATGCGAACATATTGTTCTTGATTTGTCGATCTGTACTCCTGCATGGATAGAGGCAAGAATGTGTGTAATCTAGTAGCCTGGCATATGATCTCAAACCGTTTGGACGTTTCATAAAAATCTCTTAAATATGAAATATGACGGGTGATTTTTGTCAAATTATTTGCTTCATCTACCTCCAATCTATGACAAAATTTTCCATGTTCGTCTTTTGCCAAATCATTAACAAGGTCATGCATGACAAAGCGCATTTCATCCCCAATTGATCGCTGAAAAAATGACCTCAACCATAGATCATGAAATAATTGCTCTCCTACTTCCCTTGCATCTCTGCTTGGATGAGCACATGGCAGAAAATTTTCAGCCATCCACAATCGAATTAAAAGCTCCTTGCGAAAATCATAATCTTTGGGAAATATGGAACAATAAGCAAAACATCTCTTAAGAAGAGAGGGAAGGTAGTGATAGCTCAATCTTAAAGCAGGGAGAATATGGCTCTTCTCCCATATCTCACTTTTCAAAATGTCGCTCATTGGATAATTTTGTGTGCAAGAGACCCCCAATGGCTTTTAAAGCTAAAGGCAAGCCTTTACACCTTTTAATAATTTTTCTACCTATTTCTTCAAGGTCAGAGTTCGAATGAGGAGCATTTTCATTGCGGAATGCATGTCTCCTAAACAATGACCAACTATCTTCTTCTGATAAGGGCTCCAATGGAAGTATTTTAGTTGAATGCATGGTTGAAACAACATTTCTACTTCGGGTGGTAAGCAGAATTTTGCTTCCTGGAGTTCCATAATTGAAAGGTGATTGCAAGGCCTCCCATAGCATATAATCTTCATTCCACACATCGTCTAGAACGAGGAAAAATCGTTTCTGGGTCAACAACTGCTTCAGTTTAATTTGAAGCATATTCAGATCATCTGTATCATCCTTAGACGTAGTAATTACCTCAACAATTGTTCTTGTTACCCTCAGGACATCAAATTTATCAGAAACACACACCCAAAGTTTTACGTCAAATTCACCCTTCACCCTCCCATCATTGTAAACAAGCCGGGCAAGAGTACTTTTACCCAACCCACCCATACCCACAATAGAAATGACAGATAGTTGATCGTCATCCTTGCCTGATAACAACCATTCGATGATTGTTTCTCTGTCATTATCTCTGCCGTAGGTTCCAGCTTCATCCACCAAAGATGTCGTTGGCAATCTGTTTGATACTGAACTTCCCATCACTTCAGCACCATTACTGCGTTCTTTCAATCTTAACACATCCTTTTGAGATGCAAGATATTCCAGATTTTCAAGGACTTTTTTCATCCTTGATTCAATTTCCTTCTCAAATGAACTAATAGAAGCACAGAAGAAATTCCGTACCTTGCCAACAGCAGTGGATTTTTTCTCAAGTTCGGCTTCCACCTTGCGCTTGCACATTTCGTAATCAATATGAACCAACAAGTCCTCAGCATCGTACACCGCATCCTTGACCATATCAATCCAG
This sequence comes from Inga laurina, assembly GCA_963855925.1. Taxonomy (NCBI): domain Eukaryota; kingdom Viridiplantae; phylum Streptophyta; class Magnoliopsida; order Fabales; family Fabaceae; genus Inga; species Inga laurina. Next base: position 68,405,487 of record OY979702.1, read on the forward strand.
TCCTTCACATTTGGATTAGCGATCTGCCTTTGCTCTGCATCATCAACCACAGTGTCAATGGTTTTCATCATGAAGTTTAACTTATCCAGCAACTTTCCGTTCAATTTTCGTTTCCTGAAGAAATCCAGAACATCGGGAGAAGCCAGCCTGTCAAATGCCACCTGAAGAAAAGCAGAGAGAAGAGTGCCACCAACCAACGCTCCTGCCATGGATGGAGAGAGTGAGTTTTGCAGATCAGGAATAACCAAAGGAAGGAAATAATTGCAAAGCGAACTAGAGTTGAAAATGCCTTAGCGGGGAAAGCAGGGCAGTGAGAGTTAGTATTGGCAGATATGGTTTGGATATATCTCATTCTGGTGATGTCACGCGCGAAGACTTTTTAAGTTTTAGGAAAAATCCTATAAAATATTTTTGAACTTGAAAATCTCAAAAGGTACAATGAATAGGCCGCAAAAGGAAAGAACGGAAAAAATAAATGTTGGAATTTAAGATTTTAAAGTGTTTATGGTGTTACAAAATTACCCCTCCTTTATATTTTTTAAAAAGAACAAACTCCCTCTCACCGGTCCAAAAAATTTTCGTAATGCAATTAACCACATTTCAATAGACATATACTATACTACCTTGGCTACTATACTTATATAATGTGTTTAACGACATTCATCATTATCAAAATAAAAATAAATAATTATAATTTTATTAAATTTTTCAAAAATTTTATTATTATAATTTGAATTTTAAAATTATAAAATAAATAAATAAATCAATTTTAAAAATAATTTATACAATGTAATAAATATAAAAAAATAATTGTTCCCTTTTTTATTAATAACAAATAATTTTTCTGCATTACAGTAACATTGCGTACATTGTCATATTCATATACGACGACACGCTCAAATTTAGTTTTAATTTCGAAATGTCTTATTATTTAAAAATTTAAATTGTTTTCAACAGTTAATTTTTTTTTTTTTTGGGTGGGGGGTGATTTTCTTATTTTACACAGAAAAATGCTTATCTTTCATACTTAATATAAGAGCTACTTGATTTTATTTAGAGATATTAACGAATCTAAATAAGTTACATTAAAATATTTATATTTATCACTTTTTCAAACTAAGTTGCTTGACTTATAAACTAGTATAATATCTAATGATACATCTAATGTGCTATGATTAAGTAACTTATTTAGTTTTCTTAAACTCTAAAAAAAAAAAATCGATTAATTCTTATATTAATGGTTTTTTTTTTTCAGAATTATTATGTATAGAAGGTGTCCTTACATTGGCATTAGTGTACACCGTGAGTGGTTGATGAACACAATGTGGTAGTAATGTTGCATCAATCTTGCAAAGTTTGTAGTACATACTCATGTTTTGATCTTACTTGACTTAATTACCTGAGAACATATGCCCCACTACATGATATGGGTATGTTTGTTTTGGTATTAAAATTACTTATAAACTGTTTTTCACGTAAATCGAAATAAAACTCTTATCACATACTTACTTCGTGTACCGTAAATCATGATTAAAAAGCTGCTTTTAAATATTACAATTGTTATTCCAAACGAGCACATATCTCTCCCTTTATGCTACAGTGAGATGGGAAAATCGAAGATAATTGATTTTAAAAAAACGACAATTGTTATAAAATAATGTATGTTAAGAGAGCAAGAGCTAATTTAGAGAGAATTTCAAGAGAGAGAACATAGAGAACATTTTTCATTCTTTTGAGTGTGTATAAAATATTTAGCCCACGACCTCTATTTATAGGCGCAAAATGAGGTAAATAATGAATTTTCCGTGTTGCTATAGTAACCACGTGTCGTTATAGTAACCTGGCCAATTATGCTATAGTAAAATATGTATGTACAATACAGCATATGAACAGTATTTTCCATATGAGCAAAAATGTCTTGTTTAAGGGATCGTGTTGACTAGAAAAGCAAGTTGGTCTGGATATGAGTTAATGGACATCCACATAATTAATATTCATAACACTCCCCCTTGGATGTTCATTATGAATGTGACTCATTAAAAAATTTAACTAGAAAAAACCCAGTAGGATAAAAACCTAGCCAAAGAGAAAAGTACATCATTTATTGAGATACTGTCCAATGCTGCCTCATTAAAAACATTTCTAGGAAAACTCAATGGGATAAAATCTAGATAAGGGAAAAAGAGTACAGCGTAAATCGACTCCCCCTCTTGACAACATTAGTTGAGATCTTTGAGTCTCCGAAGACCAATGTCATGAATAAGTTTTTCAAAAATTGTACATGGAAATGACTTGGTGATGCGCTCTACAAGTATACAGGTCATGCCAAGTAATAAAGTGATAAATAGATCGAGTATCATCCCACGAGGAATCAATCAATTAATTTTTAGGTATTAAAATCTCAATTTCTTTTAAGTTAAACGAATATAACAATGAGAAAATTCAAAGGAAATTAAATGATGAAAACTAAAAATGTCAAATACAACCTAGAGTCATTAATCCCTCACTAGCGGTCCAAATCTTAAATCCATTTAATTAGTTAATCTCAAATGTTAATTTTGTTAATCTCGAGTATAAATAGTTATAAGTGTCTGTCAGTCCACTCACAACCCTATTTTAAGTATAACTATTATGTCTAATCTAATTACTCAAGAGGCTATATCACTCAAACACACTCTTCAACAATTATATAGGGCTATTAGATATATGTCTATCCTAATCACAAATTAAATCGTAATTTAATCCCATATTACTTAATCTCATAGCCTAATTAAAATTCTCTTTGTCAAGGTAAATCATAATGCTTAAATTCACATTTAATGGTGGCCAATCATCAAACGGACATAATAAAATAAGATTAAGTAACCAAAATTAACATAAATCATAACTAATAAATTATAAAAATAATATCTAGTTCACTAGTGAGTTCATAATTTCTCTAGGTCTAAAAAAAAATTAGCCACTCATGGCTAAAATAAAATCCATAATGCAACAAAAAATTGAGATTCAGAGAATAAAGAAAATAGGGAGAATTACACACTGGTCCCATAGAAGCAAAAATACGAAGAAATGGTCTCGGGAAAATCTGAAATTACCCTCAAGTCCCAAGGGACCATTTTGTAATAAAATAGAAATGAGAAAAGTCAGAATTACCCCCTGTCAGACAAACAGTAAAATGGATGATTAAATGGTGTGAAACACGGAAATGACGCACGGAAGAAGTCTGGAAATATCGGGAAAAACTGAGTGGTGAAATTAAAAAAACTATGAATCTTTCTAACTCGGTTTAAATGCCATTGATCAACAATTAGAATTGGTGAAATTTTAAATTCTTTCGTTGTGCCTGCAAATTCTAACATGGAGGACTCAGCCAATGACTCCTCCTCGTTCTCCAACTACCTCTTTCTCTCACCTCTCACTTTGCCCTTGTGTAATTGTGTTTCATATTCTCTTCCCTTTATTTCTTCTTCACTTCCTTTGCAATATTATCTTGCTTCCACTTAGCGGCTGCCTCATAATCGTCATACCAATTGCCTTCTTTGGTTTTGTACTTTGATCGCCCAGACCAATTGTAGGGACAAAGTTGTGCCTTGTGCTTTCTGAAATTTTCCACATATTCCATGGTGATCCCCATTTCCTTTAGTCGATCCTCTATCATTTTCACCCTAGCCATTTTCTCACACTTCTACAACAATAAGAGAGATGGATAAAATAGAGAATGACTAATGGCTGGTACTTCTAAGAATAAAACATAGAATGAGAAGGGTCATCTGGACGGTTGACCTAAAATTCGAACCACGTATCAACTGATGCCTTTACTCATGGTATAGTTAAATATTTAAATTAATTTTGTTGTAACAGTCAAACATGGACTAGATCAAAAGTTCGAACCATTAACCCAAGTTCGAACCTGGTTATAAAGTGTTTAGGCCACTACCAAAGGCAAAACCATTTGTAAATTCGAACTTACATGATGGGTTTGAACTTCATAGCCCTTATAATGATTAAATTCGAGCCAAAATATCATATAGTGAACCAGCTTACAAACCTCTGGGAATGGCAAAAACTCCATGGCAGATTGATTTGACAGCAATGTAAACAAGTTTTATAAGTTTAATGTAATGAAAATAAATAATAGACAAGTGGTACACCATCATTTTACAAACCATACCATATTTGGCTAATATGACATTTGTTCCACAAAAATTACAAGTTGTCCCCCATCACACATTTGCCTACCATAATGACATATAGCCTATTCACATTTGCTTATCCAAAATATACAACCACATTGCATGGACACAAACTTTATCCCATTTTCACTTTTCCTTTAACCCTGGTGAACATAGTCCAAAGTTTGCAAACTATTTCTATAACTAAAGAGACGTGTCCAAAATAGATTGACATCTATGTCTCTACACTATGGTACACCAAACTGTATTGTACTACCATAACATAAGTATTGATCCAGTAAGTTATGGATCCATAACATAATTACTTATCTAGTAAGCTACAGATCCATAAGGGTTTGTACAGTGCAGGTATTTTGGCAAACGCATTCAGAAGTTGCTCATAACCCAGTATCTTGATATGAGCTGCATTTTTCTCAGAAAGTGCCAAACCTTCAACCTTAACAATTTCCATGAACAGGTCAGAACCTTTTGCATCTAATTGAGCCTGCCTTTCCTGACCTGACATTTGATTGCCTAGTTTCTCAAACACATGGAAGATGGTTTTGTCCAACGACATAATAGTTTCACGCAAAACATCAGCAATTACCTCAGAGTTGTTCAATCTGTGCTCCTTCCTGGGACATAATGAGTTATCATTGATGTGGGTTGTGTTAGGAGTAGTTTCACCTATGGTTTGTGACAAGTCCACATCAGCAGCTACAAGGTGAGGCGATTCTGGAAGCTCATCAACTTTAACATTAACTTCATCTTCCATTCCACCAGGTGATTTTCCTTCTTCCCCAACAGCCCTATCCCTAGCCCACACAAAGCACAAATTCTCAAAGTTTGGGAACGACTTGGTCTTAAACTATCTTGCCTTGGGGTGAACCTAAAAGTGCAACAAATAATGTTTAAAGGACATCAAACTTAACCCTGCACCTATCACATTTTTACTTTAATACAATGAACTCCTTAACAAGTTCACATACCTTCATATACTCATCCTACACCTCTTTCTCTGCAGTCACAAATTTTATGTTAGGATCCCAACCAAAGCCTGAGGTGTTGGTGCCATAAACCATATCAAAAGCCGCCTGCCACAGACATTTCAAGGTCTTGATCCTGGAGGTAATGTGAGGACATGCTTTAATCCCACTTCTAGGCAGCTTCTCTTTCATCATTGCATGTAGAGCATTAGCAAATCTTGGCTTGAAACCATTGTCGGCCGTGAACTTTACTCCATCCTTAGAGTTACAAGGCATTCTACCAGCACCTTGTCTTCCTCGAAAGATCACATTTTAAGCTTTGACTTATTTCCCTCTTCACTCTGGTCCATCTAAAATACTCAACCATTAAAAAAGGTTGTTAACATAAATTAAAGCCAACAATAAACTATACATAAGCACACCGGGCAAGAAATTACACTTTAATTTAATTGAAATGCACATAACACAAAGTTTGTCCATATACACAAACATAGGAAAGACAATATTCTTAAATTTTAAACATTAATCTACATCATCATCAATCATTCGTATGAGCCACATAGGCAACAAACATGTCATTTGCCAGCTGCTCCCTAAAGTTTGAATACATATCAGTACTTTCCATAGTTACATGGGGGTGTTGTCAATTATTGGTGGTGGTGGTTTAAAGGATTCAAGCCGTTCATCAAGGGGATCTTGAATTCTTTCTCGACGAATTAGATTCTATAACAAACATCATGCCACGATGTATCTATTTTAAATCTTCACCGGATAAAAAGATGCACTTCTCAGTATTGCCTAACGCAACTTTAATATCCCGAAGCACCTTTCTATGACATTATGGGCTGACAAATATCGCATGTTGAAGTACTCATAAGGAGTTTGGGGTTGGTGTCCCTGCCTCCACTCATTAAGGTGGAACCTTTTCCTTCTATAAGGTGCCAAAAAACGTTGGCAATTCGTGTACCCCGCATCAATCAAGTAGTACTTTCCTGCCCAAACCAATAAAAACATTTATATTAGAAATGCTCATAACTTGCTGATAACTTGTCGACGTCATACAAAGTTACTCAAAAAAGCCACTTTGGCATGCCATATCTTGTGGTACTATTAAGCTATGTCGTCTCCTTATAGCATCTCTCATCACCCTCCCATCCACAGCTGAGACTTCCCAACTAGGCAATACAAAGATGAATTGCACATCTGGTGAGCATACACCTAAAACATTGGTTGTCACCTCTCCTTTTTTGTTTCGATACTAGCCCTTATGTTTTGTTGGGACTTGTACACATATGTGAATACCATCTAATGCACCTAGCAGTACTGAAAACACAAACATGATTTACAACCCTTCAGCTAAGCATTTCACTTTTGCATCCAGAGTAAATACACCTTATGACAAAAATACAAAAATTTTATACCTTGAACTACTTCTAGCGATGATCATTTGAGTCATCCGGAATGGCCTTTGCTCTTTTCAAAAGCAATTATTACAGTCTAATTGGTGCATTCAAAACAACTTTAAAGCATCTACTAATTATTTCACCCAACCTACCAAACTCAAACTGAATAACCATGTTCTTGACATGATGCCCCAAGATGTGCAGGAACATTGCTACTTGCTTATCAACTAACATATGTTTTGTTGGTCTTAATCCACCAATTGTGTCTAACATGTGACACAATTTATCAAAAGTTGCCCGATACATTCTAATTTAGTTAAAGCAAGTGGTATCATTACTGTATATCATTGCCATCAAATTTGCTCACTTTGCATGAAAATCTAATCTAAAAGACCTATCCGGTACGTGCCTCGATCTACCTCCTCCCACAACAACTATCATAGTTAAAAGCAACCTTCTAACTGCCAGAAGCAAAGCTAGGCACCCAGCCAACATGGCAAACATTTGATTTGATTGTGGCTCCATACCTCTTTCAAAATCATACTAACACATTTAAACAAATCTCATTTTAAATACCAATCAACATAATTACACCGCCCACTTGTTACACATTAAACACAACACACTTTTATCTTATGCACAAATCTCATTTGAAATGTTGGATTATCTTATGCCACGAATCTAAAGAGCATATTCCAAAAAGACTAAGGACTCGTTTGTTACGCCGAAGATGTATATTGTTAATATTAAGGGATTAAAAATATATTATAAATTTAGGGAACTAAATTAAAATTTGATGTAAGTTTAAAAGAACAAACATATACTTTAGCTTTGTTAAATATTATATATTAGGCACCAACAAGTTGTTGGTTGATATAGTAAGTGGTATCACCTCATAAAAATGAAAAAACAAATTCAAATCCTAGGAAACACATTTATTATAAAGGCTAATTTTAAGAGTTGATCTTGTGATCCTTAAGTAACAGGATAACAACTTTTAATGTTACTCAGAAACTCATCTTCTAATTTAGTCTCATAAAATATCCAGAACTAAAAATAGTTCCATATTTTTTTTTGAAGAATGGGTAAATGGATCCTTATCATACAAGGGTCTAATTATTTATGTGAAAAAATTAGCCGCCTAAATCACTCTATTTTGTTTAATCTTTTCACTCTGTCCTCGCCAAATATCGTATGTGTAGCAAATGACAAGGCCTGATAGAGACCACCTTAAGATAAACGCATTATATAATTAATTTGGAATATTTAAATAAGAAAGATACCACCAGAGCGGAACATGATTTGTATTAAGTAACAGGCTAATCCAACATTTCCAATGGACGGCATCATGATTGAAACATAAAATTAGTCAAGCATTATAAAGTGGGATGTTGTGAAATAAATCAAATGCACAAATAACAATATATAATAACAAAACTAATAACAACAACAACAATTCAACTTTATTGAGGCTAAGCATATAGGGAAGAGAGGAGACCCAACGTAATCCTCCCTTCATCGAAATAAGATTGCATATCTACAGTGAAGCCATAGTCAATTGGCCAAACATGTTTAGTCCTTTTTTTAGTCAAAAAGGACTTACAAATAGAATAAGAGTGGTATAGTCCAAATACCTTTTAAGAAACTCATGTTTTGATCAATCAAGAGCCACCAATGTTTGACAAGTCATGAAATCACTATTGTTAGTGCATTTTATTAGGTTGGTGATTGACTTAATGTTCTTCCTTAAATGATAGTTTATGACTTTATTAACTTCTTATAAAATCAGACTAAAGAATAATTGTAATATATATATATATATATATATTAAATTTAATTATTACGTCATCGGTCCAACCGAACGGCGTGACCGTTCGTTCCATTTCAACAATGACCTGCTGACCTTTTTAGCTCGACGTGCAGTCCGGCTTTTAAAACATTGAATGTTTCTTAGAAACTCATCCTCTAGTTTAATCTCATAATTTGTCCAAAACTAAATATAGTTCCATATTTTTTTGAAGAATGGGTAAATGGATCCTTATAATACAAGGGTCTAATAATTTATGTGAAAAAAATTAGTCTCCTAAATCACTCTATTTTGTTTAATTTTATCACTCTGTCCTCGCCAAATATTGTATGTGTCGCAAAGGACAAGGCATGATAGAGACCACCTAAAGACAAACGCATTATATAATTAATTTGGAATATTTAAATAAGAACGATACCACCAAAGCTGAACATGATCTGTATTAAGGAACAAGCTAAGCCAACATTTCTAATGGACGGCATCATGATTGAAACATAAAATTAGTCAAGCATTATAAATTGGGATAGTTACATGAAAATATTTTTAAAGAAATCTTAAAATTATTTTATTTAAAAATAAAAAAAGAAAATAGAATCTCTCACTTGATAGAATATAAGCGTGTTATTAAATTAATTACTGTGATGGAAGTATTAGTAGGGGTGATTTAGGAAAAATATAACAAAAATTGATCAAAATTATTTTATTAAAAAAATTTAAAAATAACAGTAGAATTGAGGTGTATGTGACATTAATGAATTGCAAGCATTACTCACTTTATAGAATACATAGGTGCATTATTAAATTATTATTATGTTTAATTGTTATTGAAAAAATATCAATAGGGATATTTTGAGAAGAAATTGATAAAAATTAGAATTTTGTCCTATAATTAGGACCAAAATCAACTCCTAAATATTATCTTATAATTAGGACACAAGAAAGTATATAATAACAACAACAACAATTCAACTTTATTGAGGCTAAGCATATGGGGAAGAGAGGAGACCCAACGTAATCCTCCCATCATCGAAATAAGATTGCATATCTACAGTGAAGCCATAGTCAATTGGCCGAACATGTTTAGTCCTTTTTTTTTTTTTTTTTAAGCATCTTTTGTTGTATGAGTGCTTCTTTGAACTTTCTTTTATCCGCCTTATTTTTTTTATTTGTCTGATATCTGTAAATGCATTATTATTCTTAGGCTGTCACATACTTTAGAACTAAATTCTTGGGTCTTAGTTTGATCACTTGCTGTCAATATTGGATTGTCAGCAATCCCTTCTATCTTTAATGAAATATCTATTTATTTAATTCGATTAGATTAAAAAATTAATTAAATTATTTAATATGACATTATTTTTTGAAACACTTTAATCGCCTCCCTCTCTCTACCTTTGTCTTACTTGAATATTAACAAGGGAGCTTGCATCAATAAGATAAATAAGGAAAGAATGACAAATATAAAAAATAAGTCTTACTATTAGAACTAATATCATCTTTTCAAATAGGTGCTATGTTAAGGATTGGAGGTAGTATTTCCTATGGTGAATTTTTCTGGAACCCTCTATACTCTGTCAAGCAAGTTACTATATACATGGATCATGGCGTGTTATGTTATCCTTTTAATTACTTGCTTGCCAACGAGTTTTGAGTCTGTTGTGATTTGTTAATGTGGAAATTTCTAGTAGCTTGCTCCTGAAAGAGATATGAACAAAGTCTTTCAAATTTCTACGCACCCCAACATATCACTTACCACTCACTTATGGCTATAAATTCCTTCTTCATCCAATTTCATTCTTGTCCTTACCTTACATTACTGCTTGTGTTCAAGTTTAATGACATAGTTTTCAATTTCTATTTTTCCCCTTATTTTAGTTTTTGAGATCGTCTTAACTTACCAATTGATCAACAGTTATACTAATAAAGGTGCTAGGTGCCTATAGTTTGCTTATGAAGACTCAAGGGACACACATGATCAAAGAAGATCGTGGGTGTGAATGTGATTCCCCTGTTTCGTTCTTCTAATCATCTTGGCTTAAGTTGACGCTTCCATCATGATATATTTATCATGTTATATACAATCAGTGTAAAATAAATGAAGCTACAATAATGCATGTTTTAGAATTTAGATAGCCAAAAATAATCACTTTCGGGTACATTCCTTGGGTCAATGGGAGCAAAACAGAGCAATGCAGAGTGTTATGGCTTGGATAGACCGACAGAACAATGATGTGTACTTTTTTCGGTCAACTGGAACAAGGATACATAATGCATCAAGAGTTAACATAATTATTAGGCCTATAAGAAATCAAAGGATGCGATTAACTAGATAAAACTGAAGATTCAATCCTCGTTGATTTTATATTATATGACAATTTGTTATATTATGTAATATAAACCGAGCTCTTGTTGGGGAAAAATATAAACGGAGCTCTGTTTAATACGAAATCCAACTCTTAATGCATAGTATGAAATGAATTGACATGCAAATTTATTGGTATTGATGACCCATGGTTTTTACTATTTCCCACGTTAACAAATTTGGCGTCTCCGGGGTCAATTATGTTATTTAATTGCTGTTATATATTTACTAATTATTCCTAAGAGATTCGTATAAGTAATGATGAGAATTTATTTTTCCTACATAGAAGTCATTGGTTGTGTTTTTTCTCATCAATATAGATCAAGAGATGATGAAAGAATAAATTCATGATTATATTAATAAATGATATTGAATTACTGAATCCTAAGTATGTGAAACAGATAGAAATAGTGGCAGACAATGGGGTTGGTGTGGTGGAATTGTAATGGAGTTGGTGGATGTTTTTTGCTTTATTCATTACACCTTTTGCTTTATTATCATCATCATGTTTATTTTCATGAGTGTGTTTTTCCTTTCTAATTGTATAAATAGGAGCTAGCTATTCTCTTGTAAGCATTCAGAGTTTGATAAGAAATTGAGTGTATGGTTTCTGAACCAGTATGCTTATATATATTTTTGTTTATATAGCTCCTGTCTCTTGCGGGAAAATGGTTGCTCAATGATTAATAAATTAAATTGCAATACCGAATATTAAGCATACTTATTTCTTCTTCTTTTCTGTTTTTTTTATACATATACTTATTTCTTCTTTGATATGCATAGTTGTTACATAAAAACATACTAGTACTAGTAAAATATCGGTTCTTATTGTAGTATCCTTAAATCTTTTGATTCTAATATCAAATTATTTCAATGTTCTGGTCCTCAAATATCATTGTCCTTGAATAGTACATGTATTAAAATTGTAGGAAGCAACATTTCTCATAAAACAAATGTATTAACATTGTTTAGTAAATGGGAAGTCGTGAGTTCAATGTTACTTGTAAATTCAAGTCATTTTGCTTTAACCTCTAATTTTAAAAAAAAATGCTAATGCTCATTAAAAAGTACTTAAAAAATAAAAATACAAATAAGATGTAGAACTTTTTTGTCCACAACACCATTTCTCATCCTAATAAATTTATTTTTTGTTGCAATTCCCCAACATAGAGTTGCCAATTGAGGGTTATTACTTATTAGTGTCATATATTTGTGTAAGCCATCATTACGGCGGGTGCTTGTCTTGACATTGAATAATAAGCAAGCTTATAAATAGCATGTTTGGTAACATAAATCCCTGTCAAAGCATAGTTTTGGTAGACACAAATATGGAGGGAGTTGAGAAAGGAGGAGGAGAAGCATGAAAAACAAAAAGAATTAATAAATGATATATTAGCTTCTATCAGTATCATATCAGAAACTCAAATAGACTTTTGACTATATATAGCTTCTAATCTCATCAGAGAAAATGATTATATTGCTGAATGTTTTCTTTTCATGTTTGGATTTTCACCAAGCTCCTCATCAAAAGGGGGAAAGTCCAGACAGGTGGCAAGCTCCTCATCAAAAGGGGGAAAGTTCAGACAGGTGGCAAGCTTGGAGCAACAAGCCAAATTTAGGATATCTAGAGAGGGCAGTGAAAATAATGTATTGGGAATACTAACAAGATTAGTACACTTCCTCAGGTTCAAATATTGGATATTCCATAAATAATAAGCAATGGAAAGATGAAGGTGTGATAATTTAATGCATCCTTCAAGATCTAGCCTTAAGTCTTGGTAATGTTCCAAAATGTGGTATGTTGGTTAAATCTTTGGAGCCACTAAGATTCATGTTCGTCAAGCAAGGGAATTCCTGTAAAATATAAAGACAATTAGCTTATACAATGTCTTCAAGTTAAGAAGGTCTCACACACAATATCGCACAATTAATTGGACTCCAATTGGATTCACCCCATTCTTCAGTCAAGTAGTTGATCTCCTCTAATGTTAACTGAAAACCAGGTAAATAGGAAGGTTAAAGTTTTTGCTAGAGAACTTTACACACAAACACAACATGCATGAATAAAATAAAAAATATATAATTTCTCAATATATAATAAATAGATATCGTATATATTTTATTAGTTGATATACATATTTTGACTATTGCTTATAGATGAGTCCATTTCATTTACTTGTGATGGAATTATCATCTACCTTTTCTTCACCCCATATACTTGTGAGGCAACTGTCAGCCAAAATCAATTCCTTAAGATTATATGGCATAAAACCAAACGGCAAAGAAGTGAAGGGATATTGGTGCCATGAAATATATCGTAGACTAAGTGGAAGACCTTCTAAGACTCCAGAAAATTCCACATTATGAAATATGAGTAGTCTAAGATTCTTCATGAATGCTAAAGCTTCAACCCTCAGTGTTTTCCCTTGTGAATGATCTTCTAGGTCCAAGACTATCGCTTCAACATTAGGATACTCCTGTGAATAAACACAATTTATATTAAATTGATACAAAGTGGGATTACTTCAATTTTAGGACATTATGTATTAATGTTTCAACTAAACAAAAAAAGTTATAAAAGCTTACTGTGACATTTTGCAGAACAGTATATATATCATCAAAATCCCATAATCTACTCCACTTCCCTGGCTCAGAAGGGGATTTTTGCCGAACAATTTCTTTTCCCATTTCTTGCAGTAAACCATGCATTTGTACTTTTTAATCTATGACGGCCATGAGTGATTTTCGAATCAAAACTTGCACAACACAATTCCCTGATTTGGGTTCATCAGTATTCAAAATCTCTTTTACAAAAGTAATCTCCTTCCCTGTAAAAAAGCATGCAATGTCTAAAAATGCTTCCCTGCAAAAGGTGTCCAGTTCACGAAAACTTCTTTTGAGGACCTTCATGACCACAAAGCTAGCAACCTTTTTGAATTCAACCAATGCTGTGCTCCATTCAGAGGATCTTCTATTATAAAAGAATGAGCCTAGTTTTACAATTGCTAGTGGAAGGCCGCTAGCATATTCGAGTGCCCTATTTATTACCTCTTCATCATAACCTCTTACTGGAAAATCACATCTCAAAGCTTTACGAAAAAATAATTGAAGAGCTTCATCTCTAGTCAATAATTTCACAGCATCTCAAACTCCTCAAGGACTCCTTCATCTGTGGTTGTTATGATGATTCTGCTCCCACCACCTAACAAGCTGTCATCGATAGTCTGGATTAATGGTTTTAGATTTTGGTAACTAACAAGATCATCAAGAACTAATAGAATATTCTTGCCATGTACCATCCCCGTGCTCGTATGAAATTCTGATAGGTTAAGTAGGAAATAGGAAGCATCAAATTGGTGAGAGATCCTGTCATATACAACTCTGGCAAGGGTTGTCTTCCCTATCCCACCCATGCCACAGATGCCCACAACTCGAACCTCATTATGTGAACCCAAATCAAGAAGCTCTTCTACTTCTCTCACTCTAGATTGCATTCCTACTAGGTCTGCATCAACATAACATAATTGATGACGGACTTTTTTCTTGACCTCTCTAACAATGTTATCAATAACTTGTGGCCATGGGCTGAAGTAAATTAAAAGCCAAAAACAAAAGCACCAACTTAATCACTTATTCAGTGAACAGATAAGCTGTCGTAAAAAAAATGATAGAGAAAAAAGCATGACAAAAATTTACTCACTCGTATGGAACATCCCAACCAGAGAGAATGGCAACTCGTTCCATAGCTAGCCTCCAGCTGTGAACCTTGCGTAAATTTGTTGTGAACCTGTGTTCATGTTGAGCGAAAGCTTTTTCAAAAGAATTACTCTGGTTTTGTACCTCTGATGGATCAACATCATAGAAAATTGGGATAACAATGTATCGCGGTTCATGAATGCGCTCAGCAATCTCAGAGAGCTCCTCAAGGCACCACACCGAAGAAGCATAATTTTTGGAGAAGACAATCATGAAAATGTTGGATTGTTGAATTGCTTTGAAAAAGTGGCGTGGAAGAAAGATGGAATCACCTGGATCAAGCTTCTTGTCATCACAAAAGGTGTTCAAATCGTCAGTTTCAAGAGCAGCCCACAGCCTATCCGTGAATTTGCAAGTTTCATCGTCTCCTTTGAAACTGAGATACACATGAATCGGCCTCAATAATGAGCTGCTGCTGCTGAAACTCTCCATGGGAAAAACCTTTCAGTCTTAATGATCGATCAGCTGCTGAAACTTATTGATTGCAGTTTGTCACTGAGTCACTTTCCGGTCACTCGGTTGAGGCGAAGTTTGGGAGCTCCGTCAATGGCTCTGCGAATGAATATGTTGTGATGAGACACCGTGTGCAAGAAGTGAAAAATTAAGCTTTTGCAATTGAGTGAGCAGAATGAATCATCATAACAACGTGAAATGTCTAAAATTGAAACCCAAGTCACTATCAAGGCAATAGAGGATAATGGTATTACAGAGAGAGCTCGCCATAACATTCAATAATAAAGTAAGGGAAAGAGACAAAAGAAGTAGTAGGAGAGAGAGAGAGGCCGGTGTCTGAAACAAACATGATTATTAAATTAAATGTATTGTGGGGTGTTTTTAAATATAAGAAATAATTAATTTTTTTTAAATATATTGATGAAGTTAAATAAGTTACTTCATCGTATCATATATTATATATAATTAGATTTTATATCTATTTATAAGTTAAGCAAAATAGTTAAAATAAAAAATTATAAATATAAATATTTTAAAATAATTTAATTAATTTTATTAATATTTAAAAATCAACTCCACCTTATATTTAAAATAAATGATTACAATTTTATTTCTTAATACCAAATACACTTAAATATACTTTTGTCGGCATAGCTTTCGTCTCTTGCAACGTGATAATTGTTGAATACTTTTTCTTCCACCAAGCTCTACAAAACGACAAAATGCAAAAGCATTAAAAATAGGGAGAATGAAAGTAAAATTTCAAGGAAGAGGAGAAATGAAGAAATGATTCCTATAGATTGTAAAATGAAAAAATGGTCCCATGGAGTTGTCAATACAGGCTCCTGGAGTTGTCATTGTATTGACAACTCCATGAGACTATTTTTTCATTTTGTAATCTATAGGTACCATTTTTTTATTTTTTTTCTTGCATGAGACCTAAATGTAAATCTCCCTTAAAAATAATTAAAGTACATCACTTTATCTTGTCTAAAAATTTTACATGCTCTTGGCATATGACAGAGACCAGCCCACTTCAACCAATCAAGTGAATTATATAAGTTGGAATTTCTAAATTTAAAAAAATATATATATACCAGCAAAAGCCGACTGTCTGATTCGTTACTATTCAATATTCCCGGACAACTCAGTCCGCACCACGTTATTAAAAATAACAAATGAATCTGAAGGGAGTTGAGAAAGGAAGAGAGGAGATGCATGAAATGCAAAAAAAAATTAATAAATATAATGATGTTATGAATATTAAATATGTGGATGTCCATTGACTCATATTATTCTTCCAGTCAACTTGACATAAAGAAGAAAAGATGACTTGATACAAAACAAAAGCAAAAGAAGACAAGGATATAAAGAAAAGAAGACAGAGACATAAAGAAGATATAAAGTAACCATGGTCATGTAATCAGGGTTAAATATAACCATGGTCATACAACCAGGGTTAGATTTCTGCCTCTATATAAAGGGCTGTAATCGATTGTTTCAATTGAACTGAATGAGAATATCTCTCTAACTTCTCTCTAGAAATTCTATTGATTATCTCTGAATCCTATCAATCTTCTCTCTTATCACATATACTTTTATAACACGTTATCAGCACGAGGCTCTAACCAACTGAGCTAATAGGCCAATACACCCACCATGCGGACCATTTAGGTACTATATGGTTTTAATTGATGCATCAACTAAATGGTCGCATGTTTGCTTATTATCTTCTCGCAACCTGGCGTTTGCGAGATTACTTGCTCAATTGATTAGATTAAGAGCACATTACCCTGATTATCCTATCAAGAAAATACGTCTTGATAATGCTGGTGAATTTACATCACAAGCTTTTAATGAATATTGTATGTCCCTTGGAATTGATGTTGAACATCATGTAGCTTATGTTCACACGCAAAATGAACTTGCAAAATCATTGGTTAAAAGGTTGCAACTAATTGCAAGACCTTTACTTATGAAATCCAATCTACCAATTTCTGCTTGGGGCCATGCCATTTTGCATGCAGCAATGTTAATTCGCATTAGGCCAACAAGTTATTTAAAGGTTTCCCCCTTACAAATGGTTTTTGGTCAGGAACCTAATATTTCCCATATAAGAACTTTCGGGTGTGCGGTATATGTGCCTGTAGCACTGCCACAACGCACTAAGATGGGCCCACAAAGAAAGATGGGAATATATGTTGGGTATGAATCTCCATCAATTATAAAATTTTTAGAACCATCTACAGGAGATTTATTTACGGCACGATTTGCCGATTGTCATTTTGATGAATCATTTTTCCCAACATTAGGGGGAGAAAACAAACAGCTGGGTAAAGAAATTAGTTGGAATGAATTATCATTAGCTCATTTTGATCCTCGTACAAAACAATGTGAACTTGAAGTTCAAAAGATAATTCATTTACACAATTTAGCTAATCAAATGCCAGAAGCATTTACTGACCCAAAGAAAGTGACAAAGTCACATGTCCCAGCTGCTAATGCTCCTATTAAAATTGATGTCCCTGAAGGACAACCTACTATGAATGAATATAAAGCACGCCTAAAGCGTGGCAGGCCCATCGGTTCCAAAGATAAAAATCCTCGAAAAAGAAAAGGAGCAAAGATTATAGATGGTCGAGTCGAGGATAATGAAGAAACATTAGTAGCTCCAGAAGAGCCATCTCCTGAAGAGATATTATCTCCAGAAGAGAATGTTGTAGTCCCAGAAGAGACCCAGGTACCTGATATATGTGAAAATAATGAGATCTCAATAAATTATGTTATGAATGGAATCCGATGGGATAGAAATAAAGTCAACGTTGATGACATCTTTGCTTATCATATAGCATATGATGTAATGAATGATAATGAGGATCATGGGTCAAAATCCATTAGTGAGAGCCAACAAAGAAAAGACTGGCCCCTATGGAAAGATGCCATTAATGCAGAATTAAAATCATTGGCAAAACGAAAAGTATTTGGACCTGTAGTCCTTACACCTGAAGATGTAAAACCAGTTGGATGCAAATGGGTCTTTGTACGAAAAAGAAATGAAAAGGGCAAAATAACTAGATATAAGGCACGTCTAGTAGCCCAAGGTTTTACACAAAGACCTGGCATTGATTTTGAAGAAACGTATTCACCAGTAGTGGATGCGACTACTTTTCGTTATTTAATCAGTCTAGCAGTAGATGCAGGACTTGATTTACATCTAATGGATGTTGTGACTGCCTATTTATATGGATCACTTGATAGTGATATTTATATGAAAGTCCCTGAAGGACTTAAGATGCCAGAAGCATCTAATTCAAATTCTCGAGAACAATACTCAGTTAAGTTAAATAAGTCCCTGTATGGCCTGAAGCAATCAGGGCGCATGTGGTATAATCGCCTTAATGAATATTTGTTGAAAGAAGGATACAAAAATGATCCGATATGCCCATGCATCTTTATGAAAAGATCTAATAATGAGTTTGCTATAATTGCTGTTTATGTTGATGATATCAACATCATTGGAACTCCTGAAGAGCTTCAAAAGGCAATTAATTGTTTGAAGAAAGAATTTGAAATGAAGGACTTGGGAAGAACAAAATTTTGTCTTGGATTACAGATCGAGTACTTCAAGAAAGTGATCTTTGTATATCAAGAAACTTATACAAAGAAGGTCCTAGAGCGATTTTACATGGATAAATCTCATCCATTATGTACCCCAATGATTGTAAGATCTTTGAAGGTGGATAAAGACCCATTCCGACCCCGAGAAATCAGTGAAGAAGGTGATGAAGAACTACTTGGTCCAGAAGTACCATATCTTAGTGCTATTGGAGCACTAATGTATCTTGCTAATCACACACGTCCTGATATATCATTTGCTGTTAATTTACTAGCAAGATATAGTTCTTCACCAACACGAAGGCATTGGAATGGAATAAAGCACATTTTTCGTTATCTCAAAGGTACAACAGACATGGGGTTATACTACTCAAATGTATCCAAGCATGAACTGGTTGGTTATGCAGATGCTGGATTTTTATCTGATCCACATAATGGTAAATCACAAACGGGCTATCTATTTACATGTGGAGGTGCAGCTATTTCATGGCGATCTATGAAACAGACTATATCAGCCACATCATCTAATCATGCAGAAATTCTAGCAATACATGAAGCAAGTCGAGAATGTATGTGGTTGAGGTTAGTAATACATCATATACGTACAACTTGTCATTTATCTTCCGACAAAATGATCCCAACAATCCTCTATGAGGATAATGCTGCATATATCGCTCAACTTAAAGAAGGCTATATCAAGGGCGATAGAACGAAGCATATTTCACCAAAATTCTTCTTCACTCGTGACCTTCAAAAGGATGGTGAAATAGATATCCAGAAAATCAGTTCAAGTGAAAATCTAGCAGATTTATTCACCAAGTCACTTCCAGGTACAATCTTTGAAAAACTTGTTCATGATATTGGTCTCCGGAGATTCAAAGATTTCAACTGATATTATCAAGAGGGGGAGTCGATACACGCTGTACTCTTTTTCCTTTATCTAGGTTTTGTCCCACTGGGTTTTCCTAGAAAGGTTTTTAATGAGGCAGCACTCGACGGTGTATCAATGAATGATTTTCTTTGGCTAGGTTTTTATCCCACTGGGTTTTTCCTAGTTAACGTTTTTAATGAGGCACATTCATAATGGACATCCAAGGGGGAGTGTTATGAATATTAAATATGTGGATGTCCATTGACTCATATTATTCTTCCAGTCAACTTGACATAAAGAAGAAAAGATGACTTGATACAAAGCAAAAGCAAAAGAAGACAAGGATATAAAGAAAAGAAGACAAGGACATAAAGAAGATATAAAGTAACCATGGTCATGTAATCAGGGTTAAAAATAAACATGGTCATACAACCAGGGTTAGATTTCTGCCTCTATATAAATGGCTGTAATCGATTGTTTCAATTGAACTGAATGAGAGTATCTCTCTAACTTCTCTCTAGAAATTCTATTGATTATCTCTGAATCCTATCAATCTTCTCTCTTATCACATATACTTTTATAACAAATGATACATCATTTCTGAGTACCAATTACTCAACAAATAGTGCACTTTGATTTATGTCTCTATCACTTCTGTCTCCTTGAAGAAAATGATAGCTGAATGGTTCTTTGAAAAGCTTGGACAATTAGCAAACTTGGAGCAACCAGCCAAATTTAGGATTTCTAAAAAGGGTAGTGAGAATAACTGATTGGGAATACTGGCAAGACTACTACAATTATTTTTCAAATTTAAGAATTTGAGATATGAAACCTGAGCAATGGATGGATGAAGTTGTGATAACTTAACGCATCCTTCAAGATCTACCCCCTTAAGTCTTGGAAATCCTTTGAAATCTGGAAACTTTGTTAAATCTTTGGAGCCACTAAGATTCATGTTTCTTAAGCGAGGAAATTGCTAGGGAGAAAGACAATTAGCTACATCCTCGTGTGCTTCGTCTGAGTAGGGTGATTCCTGAACATGAAATTATGCAAGAAGGAAGGTTAAAGGTTTTCTTAGAAAACCTCGCACACAAACACTTGACACATATATACATTATGCATGAACAAAGAGTTTTGATTATTGCTTATAAGCGAGCCATTTTCATTTACTTGTGATGTAATTATAGGCGCATACCTTTTCTTTATCCCATACAATTATGATGCAGTTATGAGGAGCCATTTCTTCATCTCATATACTTGTGGTACAGCTATCAGCCAAAATCAATTCCCTCAGTTTATATGGTGTAAAACTTGACGGCATAGGAGTGAAAGGATAGTACTGCCTTGAAATATATTTGATTCTCCATGCAAGATGCTTTAGGACTTCAAAAAATTTAATGTTACGAAATGAGTAGGTTGAGACATTTCATGCGTGATAATCCCTTTGACCCTTGATGTGCTTCCTTTTGAATCTTCTAGCTCCAAGACTATTGCTTTAACTTTTACAAATAGCCTGAGAATAACACATTTATTAAAAAATAATGCATAGAGGGATTACTTCAATTTTCGTACATTATATTTTGATGTTTCAACAAAACAAAAATTGTTATAAAAACTTACTGTGTCGTTTTGCATAGCACCATAAATATCAACAAAATCCTATAATCTACCCCGCTCTTCTGGCTTAGAAGGGAATTGATGCCGAACAATTTCTCTTCCCATTGCTTGCAATAAACAATGCATTTGTATTCTTAGATCTATAATGGCTAAGAGTGATATTTCAATCAAAAAATTGCATATTGTATCTATTAGAAGAAAATGTAGGAGTACTATCAAAAATTCCTTCTACAAATTTAATCTCCTTCCCTATAAAAAAACATGCCATGTCTAAAAATATTTCCTTGCAAACAAGACTCAGTTCATCAAAACTCTTTTTGAGGATCTTCATTATCACAGAATTAGCGACATTTTTGAATTCAGCCAAGGCACTGCTCCATTCAGAAGCTCTTCTATTATATAAGAATTGGCTCAGCACTAAAATTGCTAAAGGAAGGCCACAAGCATATTATATTGGAGTACATTATCTATCTGCTCCTCATAACCTCTCATTGGACCCAAATCAAGAAGCTCTTCTACTTCTTTCACTCGAGATTTCATCCCTACCAGATCTACATCAACGTAAACTAATTCACACATTTTTCTCTTCACCTTTATTATGATGTCATTAATAACTAATGGCTCTAACCTGAACAAAGGAAAAATAAAAGCACCACTTTAATCACCTAGTCAACACATTGTATTGTTGAATGATGATCAACAGTTACTTGAACATCTCTATAATTTTCCTATTGATGAGACCAGAAAGTTATGATGAAGAAAAAAGCAAGAGTAAATTGCTCACTTGGATGGTACGTCCCAACCAGAGAGATTGGCCACGTGTCTTCTTGCTAACCTCCTCCAGTGTACATTGCATAAATTTGTGTGAACCTTTGTTCATGTTCAGCAAAAGGTTTTTCAACAGAATTACTCTGATTTTGCGCCTCTGGTGGATCCACATCATAGAAAACTGGGATAATGAAAATAACATATAAAAAGAGTTGCTTAATGATTTAAAACAATTATTCTATGTGAACTGGATTAGTTGATTCAATAATACCATAGTCCTAAAAAACTTTGAAGTTTGAACAGGATCTTCCCACCTTTCAGTTGGCAGTAAGCATGATGGTCAATACAAAAGTCTGCAAGCAAGAATTTTTTTTTCCCACACCCTAAATGGGGAGTGTTTTTTAATTATAAATTCCACCTCAGCAGAGTCACTGTGAACATTGACTTCAGTGTAACCTTGATCTCAACATGGCTTCAAACCACCTAAAACAGCAATAAAAACGGTCTCAATTGTCAAATTCAAGATAATATACATAATACCAAAATGATATTGTTTTTTTTTTTTGGGCTAAATTTCAACACAAAGTTCTACTCTTAGTGCATAGTATGGAACAAATTGACCCTTGGTATGTAATTTGGAGTGTATAACAGATGAAAAAGAAGTTGCACATGTTGAGAAATGATGTTCATTTAGTGCAGCTTCTCCTATATTGCCATGTACAAACAAAGGAATTTCAAATAAGCAAGTAAATATATTTGAGTCTAAAAATGCAGGGGAAAAGAAGACAAATAAGTGTATGATTTGAAATTTGAAGAGGAGATACTTAATGAACAACTAAACATACAGTATGAAAACTGACACACTTGTGAAAATGAGATTGTTGCTTCAAGTTAGTAAATCATCATCAATATGAACACAGGGGATGTGAGAAATCTTTGCTCAATCTTTGCTTCTCTGCTTTTGGAGAAGTATGACTATTCAAATCCCATCCCATTCCACCAATGTCCCATGATTCATTCATCAATTGCTTTCAGAAGGTCGAGTAGGAGTGATTCCCCTGTTTCCTTCTTCTCATCATCCCCCTGTTGATACATTTGAGTGTTTGTCTAGTTATATAAAATAAGTGTAAAAGAAATGAAGCTACAAACTAATGCATGTTTTTGTGTAGGAAAATAGTGGCAGTGGGTGATTCAGAGGAAAACAGAGTGTTGTGTCGGACAGAATAAACAACATGCTGAGACCAAAATAAAAGGCCAGTATAAGCAACACCAACACTTGCAATATAAGAAACAGAAGGGATTTGGTTAGCGGAGGAATAATACATATATATTGAGAAAGGCATGAGAAACAAAGATGAATGATAAATGATTTAGCATTCCCTAAAGCTAAATCCACAAACACTTGCATGGTTCAACTTCTAAACACCTTCTCAAAGGAGAAAAATTCAAATAATGCAGATAAAGGCAGCATCGGGTTGATGAGGCAGTACAAAGTGGATTTTGTGGCTTGCGAATAATACTTGAATAATAAATTCCACCTCAGCAGAGTCACTGTGAACATTGACTTCAGTGTAACCTTGATCTCAACATGGCTTCAAACCTACTACAACTGCATTAAAAACTGTCTCAATTGTCAGAATCAAGGTAATAAACATAATAGTAAAATGATATTTTTTCTTTTCGCTAAATTTCAACACAAAGTTCTACTCTTAGTGCATAGTATGGAACGAATTGATGCTTGGTATGAAACTTGAAGTGTGTAACAGATGAAAAAGAAATTGCACATGTTAAGAAATGACATGTTCATTTTGTGAAGCTTCTCCTATATTGCCATGTACAAAACAAAGGAATTTCAAATAAGCAAGTAAATATATAAATCTACAAATGCAGGGGAAAAGAGGACAAATTAGTTTATGATTTGAAATTTGAAGAGGAGATACCTGATGAATAACCAGACGTACAGTATGAAAACTAACGGGCTCTTGAATGAGGTCTCTGCTTCAAGTCATTATATCATCATCAATCTGAACACAGGCGACGTGAGAAATCTTTGCCCAATCTTTGCCTCTCTGCTTTTGGAGCTGTCTCTTGAGCAGGGGGCAGCCTGTAATTCGTAGGGTAGAAAGAGAACTTGGTAGACCCTCCTTTGGAAAGTGTTGGAGCTTTGGACAATCGTGAAGTCCCAAGAAGTTCAGATTGCACAAGTTCAGAAGAACTTTGTGTTGCAGCCGTCTCATATTTGAACAGTTAGAGAGGGTAAGGGAAGTAAGAGTTGATGGCAATAGTCCATCTTCAGGAAGAGACTCATCATCTGTGTCTCCGAGCCACAAGTCTTGTAGAGAAGTATAACTATTCAAATCCCATGCCATTCGAGAGGCTGTGAGTTTTGGGCATCTAGAGACTTTAAGATCTTTAAGATTTGATGGCAAACCTCCGTCAGGAAATGACTCCATTTTTGGGCAGTTTCCTATGAATAGACCTTTGAGGGAGGGAAAGAGGCTGTGCATACGCTCTGGCAGTGAACTCAAATTATCCAATTCATCGATTGAAAAAAATTCTAGTTTGGGGGCTGAAAACCCTCCTTGAGGAAAAAACACAAAATTAGGACACCTCCACATATCCAATTGTGTAAGAGAGGAATGGTGTCCCACTGAAACAGATATCGTTTCAAGATTACTACAGTCAAACAGCCATAACACCTGAAGCTTAGGGAATAAATCTAGTGGAAAAGACTTGAGAGAGTCACATTTTCCTCTTATAACCATTTTAATAATGAAGTTATGACAGTGGCTAAATGTCAATGGGAATTCCAAGTGGGGACAATCAGAAAAGTTCAACTCTTCAAGGCAGGAATTGGCAATTGTATGCACAATTTTTTCAACTGATAAGATTTCTATGAAGCGCCCAGAAATTTGAAGAACTTTCAGGGTTGATTGAAGACTATCCAATTTCACCTTTCCACAATCACTTAGAACAAACTCAAGAGGAGATGGCGCCCTTGGAACTGAAGCCACAATATTCTCGCAATTTTTAATAACAAGCTTCCTCAGAGAAGGAAGTTGTGGAGGAAGGTGCTCTTTTAGTTTTGGACAATCTTCTATATACAACTCTTGAAGATGTGGGAAAGTGCCTGACAGATTTTCACATTTCCATTCCTCCCAATTCTTCATATGTCCAAGCCTCAAGATTTTTAGGGACGTAGTGTTAGAGCTATTTCCATGAAATTCTTCACCAATAGCCACTACACTATCAAACCCTATAATCGATAGTGACTTGAGTGATGGAAGGAAGCTTAGTGACGGCAAGGATGAACAGAATTTACAATGGATCAGCTCCAAGGATACTATTTTGAACAATGAATGATCTGCAAACCAGTTTGGAAACCCAATACCACCATAGTTTCTAATTGATAGCTCTTTCAAGTTCTTATGTGGTTGGAGCTTCTCTAGCACATCCTTGTCATTTTGTGATTCATCATTGTTCCTACTCCATTCCAATGTTAACTTCTCAAGGTATATCTTTCCTTTCAAATTGACCACTAAAGCATCCGCTGGATTAATTACATTCTGCAACTCTATGATGGAAAGGAATCCCCAAAGATTAAGTTCTTTTAATTGTTTGATATTGGTCTCCCTACATTTGCCCACAATGAATGACGACAGCATTTGAAGATTTATGAGTTTATCCAACTGCTTTGGCATCTCCATCACCTGAGTTTGACGAAAATCAAGATGGCGCAGATTCACAAGTTTATGCAAATGAGTGGGTAACTCTTCCAAACAATCACATCTCCACAGCTTTAATGTTTGTAAATGATAAAGCTGACATATTGAACCAGGCAACTTCTTTATTGGAGTAAGTGATAAGTCCAAATAACGCAAACATTTAAGATTTCCTATTGAATCAGGCAACTCATACATGAAAGGATAATCAGTCAGAGATAAGACCCTCATGCAACTAAATGTGGATAGTACATGTATAAGCTTGTGAGACATCCAGCGAGCACATTGGCTTCTATAATCCTGCATGGATAGAGCCAAGAATGTGCGTAATCTAGTAGCCTGGCATATGATCTCAAACCGTTTGGACGTTTCCACAATACCTCTTAAATATGATATATGACGGGTCATTTTTGTCAAATTATTTGCTTCATCTACCTCCAGCCTATGACAAAATTTTCCATATTCATCTTTTGCCAAATCATTAACAAGGTCATGCATGACAAAGCGCATTTCATCCCCAGTTGATCGCTGAAAAAATGACCTCGACCACAGATCTTGAAAGAATTTCTCTCCTACTTCCCTTGCATCTCTGCTTGGATGAGCACATGGCAGAAAATTTTCAGCCATCCACAATTTAATTAAAAGCTCCTTGCGAAAATCATAATCTTTGGGAAATATGGAACAATAAGCAAAACATCTCTTAAGAAGAGAGGGAAGGTAGTGATAGCTCAATCTTAAAGCAGGGAGAATATGGCTCTTCTCCTCCCATATCTCACTGTTCAAAATGCCATTCCATTGCTCATTGGATAATTTTGTGTGCAAGAGACTCCCAATGGCTTTTAAGGCTAAAGGCAAGCCTTTGCACCTTTTAATAATTTTTCTACCTATTTCTTCAAGGTCAGAGTTTGAATGAGGAGCATCTTCATTGCGGAATGCATGTCTCCTAAACAATGACCAACTATCTTCTTCTGATAAGGGCTCCAATGGAAGTATTTTAGTTGAATTCATGGTTGAAACAACAGTTCTACTTCGGGTGGTAAGAAGAATTTTGCTTCCTGGAGCTCCATAATTGAAAGGGGATTGCAAGGCCTCCCATAGCATATAATCTTCATTCCACACATCGTCTAGAACGAGGAGAAATCGTTTCTGGGTCAACAGCTGCTTCAGTTTAATTTGAAGCATATTCAAATCATCCGTATCATCCTCAGACATAGTAATTGCCTCAACAATTGTTCTTGTTACCCTCAGGACATCAAATTTATCAGAAACACAGACCCAAACTTTTAAGTCAAATTCAACCTTCAGCCTCCCATCATTGTAAACAAGCTGGGCAAGAGTACTTTTACCCAACCCACCCATACCCACAATAGAAATGACAGATATCTGATTGTCATCCTTGCCTGACAACAACCATTCAATGACTGTTTCTCTGTCTTTATCTCTTCCGTAGGTTCCAGCTTCATCTACCAAAGATGTCGTTGGCAATCTGTTTGATACTGAACTTCCCATCACTTTAGCACCATTACTACGTTCTTTCAATCTTAATACATCCTTTTGAGATGCAAGATATTCCAGATTTTGGAGGACTTTTTCCATCCTTGATTCAATTTCCTTCTCAAGTGAACTAATAGAAGCACAGAAGAAATTCCGTAACTTGCCAAAAGCACTGGATTTTTTCTCCAGTTCGCCTTCCACCTTGCGCTTGCACATTTCGTAGTCAATCTGATCCAACACGTCCTCAGCATCGTACACCGCATCCTTGACCATATCAATCCAGTCCTTCACATTTTGATTACCAATGTGCCTCTGCTCTGCATCATCAACCACAGTGTCAATGGTTTTCAGCATGAAGTTTAACTTATCCAGCAACTTCTCGTTCAGTTTTCGTTTCTTGAAGAAATCCAGAACATCGGGAGAAGCCAGCCTGTCAAAGGCCACCTGAAGAAAAGCAGAGAGAAAAGCGCCACCAACCAACGCTCCTGCCATGGACAGAGAGACTGAGTTTTTGCAGATCAGGAATAACCAAAGGAAGGAAATAATTGCAAAGCGAACCAGAGAGTTGAAAATGCCTTGGCGGGGAAAGCCGGACCGTTAGTATTGGTAGTGGGTATGGTTTGGAAATATCTCATTCTGGTGATGTCACCTAAGGGTGTTTGGGATCAGGACGGGATCTGGAAATGTCATTCCTGATTCCGATCCAGAGAAGTGTTCGAGAATGATTTTCATTTCCGATCCTGATCCCGATCCTGAAAATTGGGAAATTTTGATACTGGAATTGAGAATTTCCCGATCCCGGATTTGCATTTTTTTAAAAAAAAAAATCTTTATATTGAATTTTTTGTTGTGTTTTCTTTAGTCTAATATAAATATATAATTTGTTTAATATCATATTGTATCAAATAAGTTTAATATAAATATATAATTAGTCCAATACATACTTAAAGTTGTCAATTCAGCTGCAAAAAAAACAAAGACAAGAACAAAAAATTAGAATTATTTAATAAATAATAAATGAAATTAACTAAATAAACTAAAAGAATAGATATTACCTTAAGGGTGTTAGGGATTTTCACATTTTATTTTATATTTGGTCTTATTTTCTTATATATTTTTAAAAAATATACATGTGTATATATATTTTCGGGATCGGTAAAAAGTCAGGATCGGGAAGTCTCATTCCCGATCCCGATCACGATCTCTACTTTTTCCCGATCCCGAAATTTTCGGGATGGGATTTTCCCGTCCCGATTTGCTCGGGATCGGGACGGGAAACCGAGAAGACTTTTTAAGTTTTAGGAAATCCTATAAAATATTTTTGAACTTGAAAATCTCAAAGGGAAAATTCGTAAAAAATATCATGAAAATATGTAAATCCTAAATCAGTATGCTGAAATTGTAAAATTTTGGGTCAGTGCTGTGTCAGTACGGACGTCAAATCTCAGTCGACGAAAAGACGATTTTGCCCTTCGACCCTCCCTCTCTCCATTTCGGAATAACAATACGAGACTCTTCATAAACAACTCGGGATTCTTGATTAATAACTCCGCTTTATTCTTTCACATATTCGTATCTCAAAAATATAGTATTGTTAATGTAAAATACGGTGTTGTTAATAAAGAAAGAGGTATTATTATTGGCCATAAAACTTAAATTACGAAGTTGTGAAACAAAAAATGGGAGTTGTTAATGTAGAATACGAGGTTGTTAATAACAAGACTGGTATTGTTATTATGAAAGTATAAAGAAGAAATTGGAGTTGTTAATGAAAAATCCGGAGTTGTTAATAAATTGGAGTTGTTATTCTAAAGTGGAGAGAGGAAGGGCTGAAGGGAAAAATCGTCTTTTTGCCGACTGAGATCTGTCGTCCATACTGACACAGCACTGAACCAGAATTTTACAATTTCAGCGCATTGATTTGAGATTTACATATTTTTATGGTATTTTTTAGGAATTTTCCCAATATCAAAAGGTACAATGAATAGGTAGTGGGGGGGGGATGAACAGGTAAAAGGAAATAAAGGAAAAAATAAATGTTGGAATTTGGAATTTTAAAGTTTTTATGGTATTATAAAATGCCCCGGAAGTTTTTGCCCAAGGGCTATGGGTGTTTAGAAGTTCTTGAGGGGGCATTTTTACCCTGAAAGTTTAAAAATAGGACAATTTTGCCCTTCCATTAACTCACCCTAATGATCAACGTTTGTTGACCAAAGTCTGTACAGGTGGCATACCTACGTGGCATCCACCTCACCATCCACGTCATATTTTTATCTTGCAAAAATGCCCCGGAAGTTTCCACTTATGGGTACTGGGTGTTTGGAAGTTTTCTAGGGTGCAATTTTACTTCAGAAGTTTTAAAAATGGGGCAATTTCGCCCCTTCGCTAATATACACAAACGGTCAATGTTTGTTGATCAAATTCTACAAAGTAGGCATGCCACCTCATCTTTTTTCCACGTCATACTTTTCATAAGAATAAATTTAAAAAAAACTCAAGGTCGTGGATTGTGCAATGCTTCAATCTATCTCTCTGATTCACCTAGAAATTTTCATCCAAAAAACTTAGAAAAAATTAGATCGCCCTTTGGTGCAATTTCTCACATTCATTTTTTTTCCTTTTGTTGGGTGAGTGATTGAATAAGAATTTTGTAAAGTTAGCCATCTTCAGACTTTTCTTTAGTGCTTCCCATATGCGATGGAGAATTAAACTTTACAAATCGGTGAAAGTTGGCTGCAATTAACCATGTGTTTGAGGGTTGATTTAGATTCCATTTTGTTGACTTTTCTTTCTCACTAAACTCAGAAGTCAAATTGTTGGAGAAGTGTCACCAAAGAAGACCCAGCTTATCAACCAAACTAAACCTATCACTCCCCACCATTGGAAGCTCAAAATCGTTGTTGGTAGTCGCTTTGAAATTTGAGTAAAGGAGATTGAAATGTCTTCTAAGTTTTTTGAATGAAAATTTCTGGATGAATTAGAGAGATAAATTGAAGAGTTGCACAATCCACGACATTGAGTTTTTTTTAATTTATTCTTATGAAAAGTATTACGTGGAAAAAAGGTGAGGTGGATACCACATAGGCATACCACCTTTACAGAATTTAGTCAACAAACGTTGATCGTCTAGGTATGTTAACGAAGGGGTGAAATTGCCCCATTTTTAAAATTTCTGGAACAAAATTGCCCTCTTAGAAAAACTTCTGAGACAAAATTGTCCTCTTAGAAAACTTCCAGACATCCAGTGCCTCTAAGTGGAAACTTCCAAGGCATTTTTGCCCCTTCAAAATATGACGTGGAAAAAGAGTGAGGTGGATGCCACGTAGGCATGTCATCTGTGTAGACTTTGGTCAACAAACATTGACCATTAGGGTGAGTTAACGGAAGGGCAAAATTGCCCAATTTTTAAACTTTCAGGGGAAAAATGCCCCTTGAGGACTTCCAGACACCCATAGCCCCTGGACAAAAACTTCCGAGACATTTTTGCCCCTTAACCCAAATGAATAGGTAAAAGGAAAGAAAGGAAAAAACAAATGTTGGAATTTGGGATTTTAGAGTTTTTATGGTATTATAAAATTACCCCTCATATATATATTTTTTAAAAAGAACAAACTCCCGCTCACGTGTCCGAAAAATTTTTGTAATGCAATTAACCACATTTCAATATATATATATATACTATACTTGTAATATGTTTAACAGCATTTATAATTATAAAAATAAAAATAATTAATTAGAGTTTTATTACATTTTTCAAAACTTTTATTATTATAATTTGAATTTTAAAATAATAAATAAATAAATTTTAAAAATAATTTATAAAATGTAATAAATATAAACAAATAATTTTTCCCTTTTTATTAATAACAAATAATTTGTTTTTTGCATTATAGTAACATCGCTTACATTGTCATATTCATACACGATGACAAGAATTAAATGTAATTTTTGGTTTTAATTATAAGATAAAGTTGATTTTTAAAAAAAAAATTAAAAAAACTAGTTAAATTATTTTAGAGTATTTATATTTTAATTTTTTTTCTTTAAACTAATTAGTTTAACTAATAAATTAATATATAATCTAAGGAAACATAATATATGATATGATTAAGTAACTTATTAAGCTTCCTAAATTTTTCCAAAAAAAAAATCAAATTTATCTTATAATTAGGACCCGAGGTAGTAAGACATATTTATTTAATTTGATTAGATTAAAGAAGTTAGTTGTATTAGTTAATATAACATGTATTTTTTTAAAACACACTAGTCATCTTCCTTAATTCATTATCCTCATTGATTATTGTTGAGGGGTATCAATAGGGATAAATTAGAAAAAAATTGATAAATATGAAAATTATGTCTTATATTTAAGGAAAAATGAATGCCTCCATTGGTTTTTCTCTCCATTTCCTCTTCATTAAATATATCCACCATTAGATCAAGTTTCAATTGTTGAAATTTAATACTATTTAATGTTATATTTAGTAATATTTTTATATAGAATTACATCTCAATCATTAAAATTTATCTAATAATAGATACATTCAATAAAGAGAAAACAAAGAGAAAAATTAATGGAGACATTCCTCTCCCATATTTAAGATCAAGATTAATTTTTTAAATATATCTTAATTTAAGGTTGGGAGTAATCCTAAGCAGTTTCACTTCGTGTTCGTTTGGAATAGCTTATTTTTTGGCAATAAGTGCTTATAAATCGTGATTCACAGTATACGAGGTAAGTATGTGAGATGAGTTTTATCTCAGCTTGCGTAATAAGGACTTATTTTTTAAGAAATCATGATCCCAAACATGCCTAAACTATGATGCTCTACAAAGGAAACCGCTTCAAACAATATGCAAGTTTAGAGCAGTCAGCTAGATTTAGGACTAGGGGTGGAAATAGGCTGGGCTAGGTTAGGCTTTGTCTAAATAGGCCTGGGCCTGTAACAAATATTCAAAGCCTGGGCCTGGGCCTGAGCCTGTATGTAGGCTATTTTTTAGGCTTGAGCCTGGGCCTTCAAAAGGCCTGACAAGGCCTGAAGCTTGTTTAAAAGCCTACTTAAAATGTAGGATTTTAAATAGCCTTTAAAGCCTATGCTGCCAAATTCATATATAACCCTTCATGCTTATATACAATCCTACATTATGTCTTAAAAGCCTAACATCTATTCTTATCGTAATATTAAGGCTTAGTAAGGAAAAGAAAATAATGTCTAGTGACAACACTTGTCCGAGCAAATAGGAATAAGAAAAACTAATCGACTGTTGACTAATGAGATATATTTTTTAAAATCGACTAAGCATAACAAATAACATGTAAAACTAGACTTTTACCTATTTTACTCTTTGCATATAAATTGGGACAAACTCCCCTTGTTAAGATTATAATATTTCATTTGACACTAAAATAAACTCATAACAATTTTTATGCTTTAGTGGAGGGCACAAATTAGGGGAGAGAAAGTGAGTTAGTATTGTCATCTCGAGCGATCGAAGAGAAGAGATGTAGAGGTGAATGATTTATGCAAAAACAAGGGTTTAATATAATGACGATGAAATATGAAATTTAGAATTAAGATTAAGTTGGCAAATTTATAAAATTATTTAGATGATATTATATATACTTATATAATAGTATAATTTTTTTTAAAAAAAATTTAAATAGGCCAGGCCTGTAGGCTAGGCCTTATAAAAATAGGCCTGACCTGTTTATCTAAATAGGCCTAGCAATATGCCTGAGCCTGAGCCTGACCTATTTACTAAATAGGCTAGGTTAGGTTTTATGTAGGTTAAGCCGTAGGTTCCTGTTAGGGGCCTGACCTATTTTCATCCCTAATTAGGACTTCCAAATTCCAATGACTTCATACAAAACAATGAATTAGGGATAGCAGCAAGACTGATGCCACGGATCTAAAGAGCATATTCCAGAAAAGACTAAGAAGAAAATAAAAAGCATTTTTAATAATAGGTGAAGGAATCGATGTACATTGAATACCCCCCGAAGATGCCGCGAATCTAAAGAGCATATTCCAACAAGACTAAGGACTCATTTGGTACGCTAAAGGAAGATGGTAACATTAAAAGATTGAAAATATGCTTATAAATCTAGGGAATTAAATTAAAATTTGGTGTAAATTTAAAAGATCAAACATATACTTTAACCTTGTTAAATATTATATATTAGACACCAACAAACTGTTAGTTGATATAATAAATGATATCATTCTATAAGAATGAAAACATAAATTCAAATATTAAAAAATATATTTATTAAGAGAGATGATCAACTTCTAAGCCAAAACCTTAAAAGCATAACCTCTTAATCAAATTAAAAAATAAATATTATATATTGGGCAAATGACAATACCTAGGTCATAGAGACCACCCAATATCAAGATGCATTTTATAATTTGGAATTTTTAATTAATTAGAACATACTGTCATAACTGAATATAATGTGTATTAACAACTTTTTTTTTTCCAACAATGTGTATTAACAACTCAATAATATTCCCAATGGACGGCAACAAGATTGAAATAGAAAATTAATCAGACATAATTTTTTTGCCATCACAAACATATTAAATTGGGAGGTTATGAAATAAATAAAATGCTGCAATAACAAGAACTGCCTTTCATCAACTGCCTCTTTTTTTAATTTGTCCGTTTGTTTTTCCGTAATGCACTCTTATTACCTACTTTTCTTAAATTGATTGTCTAAAGTTGATCGAGATTATTTTCATATCTTCTTAAATTTCTTTTTCTCTGAAATCACTCAGTTCACATAATCGCAAAAAGCACCATTTTTGGTTTTGATGTCTATATGGTAGTGAGAAAAAAAAAGAATTGTTGACCAAAAAAAAAATAAAACAGAAAAATTGTTTAGTAAATGGTATTTTTAAATATTAAATAATATATTAAAAAAATCTTGAAAATTGAACCCAACATATTCTGCTTTCCACTTGATAGTAAAATAAATTTAAAAATCACAAATTATTCCAAAAAAACGGGCTCAATGCACAAGACTTCTATCAAGTAAAATGTGAAGGGATAAATGTACATATTCTTATCCCTATAAGTGGAGAAGCTGATTTTAAAAGTTGATCTTGTAACCCTTAAGTCACATGATAACAACCTTAACATTACTTTGAAACTCATATTCTAATTTAGTCTCATAATTTGTCAGAACTAAACATGGTTCCAAATTTTTTTGAAGAATGGGTATATGGATCCTTATCATACAGGGGTCTAATTATTTATGTGAAAAAATAAGCCGTCTAAATCACTCTATTTTGTTTAATTTTATCACTCTATCCTCGCTAAATACTGTATGTGTCGCAAATGACAAGGCGTGATAGAGACCACCTTAAGATAAACGCATTATATATTTAATTTGGAATATTTAAATAAGAAAGATACCACCAAGAGCTGAACATGATTTGTATTAAGTAACAGGCTAAGCCAATATTTCCAATGGACGGCATCATGATTGAAACAAAAAATTAGTGAAGCATTATAAATTGGGATCTTATGAAATAAATCAAATGCACAAATAACAATACTAATAACAACGACAACAATTCAACTTTATTGAGGCTAAGCATATAGGGAAGATCCAACGTAATCCTCCCATCATCGAAATAAGATTGCATATCTACAGTGAAGCCATAAGTCAATTGGCCAAACATGTTTAGTCCCTTTGTTTTTTTTTAAGCATCTTATATTGTATGAGTACTTTTTGAACTTTCTTTTATCCGCCTTATTTTTTTTTTTATTATTTGTCTGATATATGTAAATGCATTATTATTCCTAGGCTACCACATATGTTAGAACTAAAGTCTTGCGGCTTAGTTTGATCACTTACTATCAATATTAGATTGCCGGTAATCCTTTTTATTTTTAATAAATCTATTTATTTAATTTGATTAAACTAAGAAATTAGTTAATACGACATTATTTTTTAAAACACCCTAATCACTTCCCTCTCTCTATCTCTCTCTTACTTGGATATTGATGAGAGAGCATCAATAAGGTAAATAAAAAAGGACTGATAAATATGAGAAATAAGTCTTACCGTTAGAATTAAGATCACTTTTTTCTATGTTAAGGATTAGAAGGATTATTTCATACCGTGAATTTTTCTGGAACTCTTTATACTCTTTCAAGCGAGTTACTATATCTATGGATCATGACGTGTTTTGTTATCCTTTTAATTACTTGCTTGCCGACAAGTTTTGAGTCTATTGTGATTTGTTAATGTGGGAAATTTCTTGGAGCTTGCTCCTGGAAGAGATATGAACAAGTCTTTCTAATTTCTACGAACCCCAGCATATCACTTTCCACTCGCTTATGGCTGTCAAGTCCTTCTTCACCCAATTTCATTCTTGTCCTTACCTTACATTACTGCTTGTGCTCAAATTTAATGACATGGTTTTCAATTTCTACTTTATCCCCTTATTTTATTTTTTGAGATAATCTTAACTTACTAATTGATCAACAGTTATGCTAATGAAGACTCAAGGGACAAACATGATCAAAGAAGATTGTGGGTGTGAATGTGATTCCCCTTTTTCGTTCTTCTCATCATCTTGGCTTAAGTCGACGCTTCCATGATGATATATTTATCGTGTTATAAAAAATCAGCGTAAAATAGATGAAGCTACAATAATGCATGTTTTAGAATTTAGATAGCCACAAATAATCACTTTCGGGTACACCCCTTTGGGGAATCGGAGCAAAACAGAGCAATGCAAAGTGTCATGGCTTGGACAGAACAGAACAACGATATATATATATTTTTGGTCAAATGGAACAGGGATATATAATGCATCAAGAGTTAACATACTCCCTTCCCTTCGACTCTAATTATAAGATAAAGTTGACTTTTTTTAAAAAAATTAAGGAAGCCAATTAAATTACTTTAGAGTGTTTATATTTTTAGTATTCTTAGATTATATATTAGTTTATTAGTTAAATTAATTAGTTTGGATAAAAACATAAAAACATAAATACTCTAAAGTAATTTAATTGGTTTCCTTAATTTCTTTAAAAAAATCAACTTTATCTTATAATTAGGACCGGAGGTAGTAATTATTAGGCCTATAAGAAATCAACGGATGCGATTAACTAGATAAAACTGAAGATTCCAATCCTCATTGATTTTATTTTACATGACCATTTGTTATATTATGTAATATAAACCAAGCTCTTGTTGGGAAAAAAAAATATAAACGGAACTCTGTTCAATACGAAATACTACTCTTAATGCATAGTATGGAATGAATTGACATACAAATTTATTGGTATTGATGACCCATGGTTTTTACTATTTCCCATGTTAATAAATTTGGTGTCTCCGGTTGCAATTATGTTATTTAATTTCTGTTGTATATTTACTAATTATTCATAAGAGATTCTTATAAGTAATGATGAGAATTTATTTTTCCTACGTAGAAGTCATTGGTTGTGTTTTTTCTCATCAATATGGATCAAGAGATGATGAAAGAATAAATTCATGATTATATTAATAAATGATATTGAATTACTGAATACTGAGTATACTTATATGTATTTTTGTTTACATAGCTCCTGTCTCTTGTGGGAAAATGGTTGCTCGATTAATAAATTAAATTGCAATATTGAATATTAAGTATACTTATTTCTTCTTTGATATGCATAGTTGTTACATAAAAACATCCTAGTAGTAGTAAAATATCGGTTCTTTTTGTAGTATCCTTAAATCTTTTGATTCTAATATCAAATTATTTCAATATTCTGGTCCTCAAATATCATTGTCTTTGAATAATACATGTATTAAAATTGTAGGAAGCAACATTTCTCATTAAACAAATGTATTAAAATTGTTTAGTAAATGGGAAGTCGTGAGTTCAGTGTTACTTGTAAATTCAAGTCATTTTGATTTAACCTCTAATTTAAAAAAAATGCTAATGCTCATTAAAAAGTAATTAAGATGTAGAACGTTTTTGTCCACAACACCATTTCTCATCCTAATAAATTTATTTTTTGTTGCAATTCCCCAACATAGAGTTACCAATTGAGGGTTATTTTTTTGATATACAAATTTTAGGAAGGGGTTTGGGCTTAACCCAATCCAAGGGCAGGGCCCCTAACTCATGATCCACTGGAGGCCTGTCCCTGTGGGCTCCTGGTTGGCAAGCCGCCCAATCCACACAGGTAGGTAGAGGACTTTCACCCCTATTTTTTCACCCCAGCTTCACTTAGCTGTGGAGATGCCTCCCCAAGCGCCGCAACTGGAGGCATAACTAAATGCCACTCCCAGAACTCATGCCAAAGGGGTCACCCAGGCACTCATTGTCCAATCCACTGAGGGTTATTACTTATTAGTGTCATATATTTGTGTAAAGCCATCATTACAGTGGATGCTTGTCTTGACATTGAATAACAAGCAAGCTTATAAATAGCATGTTTGGTAACATAAATCCCTGTCAAAGCATAGTTTTGGTAGAAACAAATATGGAGGGAGTTGAGAAAGGAGGAGGAGAAGCGTGAAAAACAAAAAGAATTAATAAATGATACATTAGCTTCTATTAATATCAGAAACTCAAATAGACTTTTGACTATATATAGCTTCTAATCTCACCAGAGAAAATGATTATATTGCTGAATGTTTTCTTTTCGTGTTTGGATTTTCACCAAGCTCCTCATCAGAAGGGGAAAAGTCCAGACAGGTGGCAAGCTTGGAGCAACAAGCCAAATTTAGGATTTTTA
Organism: Inga laurina; assembly: GCA_963855925.1. NCBI lineage: Eukaryota > Viridiplantae > Streptophyta > Magnoliopsida > Fabales > Fabaceae > Inga > Inga laurina. The sequence continues at coordinate 68,443,262 of OY979702.1, forward strand.
GAGAGGGCAGTGAAAATAATCTATTGGGAATACTAACAAGATTAGTACAATTCCTCAGGTTCAAATATTGGATATTCCGTGAACAATAAGCAATAGAAGGATGAAGGTGTGATAATTTAATGCATCCTTCAAGATCTAGCCTCTCAAGTCTTCGTAGTGTTCCAAAATGTGGCATGTCCGTTAAATCTTTGGAGCCACTGAGATTCATGTTCTTCAAGTAAGGGAATGCCTGTAAATATAAAGACAATTAGTTTATACAATGTCTACAAGTTAAGAAGGTCTCACAATATCGCACAATTAACGTTACAGTTTCACTCCAATAGAGTACACCACCATCCACCATCATGTAGTTCATCTCCAGCTGAAAACCAGTTAAGTAGGAAGGTTAAAGTTTTTGCTAGAGAACTTTACACACAAACACAACATGCATGAATAAAATAAAAATATATAATTTCTCAATATATAATAAATAGATATCGTATATATTTTATTAGTTGATATACATATTTTGACTATTGCTTATAGATGAGTCGATTTCATTTACTTGTGATGGAATTATCAGCTACCTTTTTTTCACCCCATAGACTTGAGATGCAACTATCAGTCAAAATCAATTCCTCAAGATGATATGGTCTAAAACCAATCGGCAAAGAGGTGAAGGGGTATTGGTGCCATGAAATATATCGTAGCGTCCGTGGAAGATTCATTAGGAATCCAGAAAATTTCACATTACGAAATATGAGTAGTCTAAGATTCCTCATGCGTGATAAAGCTTCAACCCTTAGTGTTTTCCCTTGCGAATGATCTTCTAGATCCAAGACCATTGCTTTAACATTAGGATGCCCCTGTGAATAAACGCAATTTATATTAAAATGATACAAAGTGGAATTACTTCAATTTTAGGACATTATGCATTAATGTTTCAACTAAACAAAAAAAGTTATAAAAACTTACCGTGTGATTTTGCATTACAACATATACATCATCAAAATCCCATAATCTACTCCACTTCTCTGGCTTAGAAGGGGATTTTTGCCGAACAATTTCTTTTCCCATTTCTTGCAGTAAACCATGCATTTGTACTCTTTTATCTATGATGGCCATGAGTGATTTTTGAATCAAAACTTGCACAACACGCTTCTCTGATTTGAGTTCGTGAGCATCCAAAATCTCTTCTACAAAAGTAATCTCCTTCCCAGTAAAAAAGCATGCAATGTCTAAAAACGCTTCCTGACAAAAGGTGTCCAGTTCACGAAAACTTCTTCTGAGGACCTTCATGACCACAAAGCTAGCGACCTTTTTGAATTCAACCAATGCTGTGCTCCATTCAGAGGATCTTGTATTATAAAAGAATGAGCCCAGTTTTACAATTGCTAGCGGAAGGCCGCTAGCATATTCGAGTGCCCTATTTATTACCCCCTCATCATAACCTCTTCCTGGAAAATCACATTTGAAAGCTTTCCGACAAAATAATTGAAGAGCTTCATCTCTTCTCAATAATTTCACCCTATAAATATATGCATCAAGCATCTCAAACTCCTCAAGGACTCCTTCATCTGTGGTTGTTATGATGATTCTGCTCCCACCACCCAACAAGCTGACATCTATAGTCTGGATTAATGGTTTTAGAATTTGGTGACTAACAAGATCATCAAGAACTAATAGAATATTCTTGCCATGTAACATCCCTGTCCTCATATGAAATTCTGATAGGTTAAGTAGGAAATAAGAAGCATCAAATCGGTGAGAGATCCTGTCATAAACAACTCTGGCAAGGGTTGTCTTCCCTATCCCACCCATGCCACAGATGCCCACAACTCGAACCTCATTATGTGAACCCAAATCTAGAAGCTCTTCTACTTCTCTCACTCTAGATCGCATTCCTACTAGGTCTGCATCAACATAACATAATTGATGACGGACTTTTTTCTTGACCTCTCTAACAATGTCATCAATAACTTGTGGACATGGGCTGAAGTAATTTAAAAGCAAAAAACAAAAGTACCAACTTAATCACTTATTCAGTGAAAAGATAAATTGTCATAAAAAAAATTGATAGAGAAAAAAGCATGACAAAAATTTACTCACTCGTATGGAACATCCCAACTAGAGAGATTGGCAACTCGTTTCATAGCTAACCTCCAGCTGTGAACCTTGCGTAAATTTGTTGTGAACCTGTGTTCATGTTCAGAGAAAGCTTTTTCAAAAGAATTACTCTGGTTTTGTACCTCTGATGGATCAACATCATAGAAAATTGGGATAACAATGTATCGCGGTTCATGAATGCGCTCAGCAATCTCAGAGAGCTCCTCAAGGCACCACACCGAAGAAGCATAATTTTTGGAGAAGACAATCATGAAAATGTTGGATTGTTGAATTGCTTTGAGAAAGTGGCGTGGAAGAAAGATGGAATCACCTGGATCAAGCTTCTTGTCATCACAAAAGGTGTTCAAATCGTCAGTTTCAAGAGCAGCCCAAAGCCTATCCGTGAATTTGCAAGTTTCATCGTCTCCTTTGAAACTGAGATACACATGAATCGGCCTTAATAATGAGCTGCTGCTGCTGAAACTCTCCATGGGTATAACCTTCTGGTCCTAATGATCGATCAGCTGGTGAAACTTAATGATCGCAGTTTGTCACTATGTCACCTTCCAGTCACTCGGTTGAGGCAAAGTTTGGGAGCTCCAATGGCTCTGCGAATGAAAAGGAAAGAGTTATTGTGATGGAAAGTTCTGGGAACTTTTATTTTTGAATAAAACTGTAAATTGATTGCCATTTAATTTTGTCTTCGAGCAAAGACTCAAAGAGGAAAGCAAAGTAAAGTACGGAGCCTTTTCTTACTCACCTTTAAATAAATAAATAAAAATGCCTCTTTCTGAGCAACTTGGTGCTCCCACGCGTGCATGACTTTATTGAACTGTGGGACCCAAATTTGACTATTGGGTCTAACTGTTTTAATTTTTTTCAAATATCAATCTTTCTGTATTCTCTCTCTTGTGCATATGATATGCGAGTCGTTGAAGGTTGTGGAAGAAGAATGATATATATTATGCTCGCTCACATCTCGAATAATCGAATCCGCGTATGAGTAACATCAAAAAATTGTCTTGAAAAATCAAAGAAATCTATTTGGCATCATATGAATCTCACATTTACATGATTTAGGGAAAATGACGTTTGATGAACTTCGAACATAATTAATTATAATCAAGGATCACAAGTTTTAAAGAATTTTAAACAGAAAAGATCAAGGTCTTTCATTGGAATTAAAACTTTTCTAGGCTAATTTGTTTAATTTGGTGATCTTTTTTCCAGCTCAGGGTCACAAATAAGAAATAGATCATATATTTGACCGTATTTTTTTTAGCTATGTTGGGATGAGACCCCGTGTGCAAGAAGTGAAAAATTAAGCTTTTGCAATTGAGTGAGCAGAATGAATCATCATAACAACGTGAAATGTCTAAAATTGAAACCCCTAAATCACTATCAAGGCAATAGAGGATAATGGGTATTACAGAGAAAGCTCGCCATAACATTCAATAATAAAGTAAGAAGGGAAAGAGACAAAAGAAGTAGTAGAAAAGAGAGAGAGAGAGAGAGGTGTGAAACAAACATGATTATTAAATTATATGATATTGCGTTAATTTCTAAATATAAAATATAATTGATCTTTTTAAAAGATATTAATGAAATTAAATAAGTTACTTAATCATATCATAGGAGTGGAACGACAGTACTACCATCAAATATTTTTGATTCTCCATGAAAGATGCTTTAGAACTTCAAAAAATTTCATGTTACGAAATATGAGTAGGTTGAGATATTTCATGCGTAATAGTCCCTTTGACCCTCAATGTGCTTCCTTTTAAATCTTCTAGCTCCAACACTATTGCTTTAACTTTACAAACAGCATGAGAATAACACATTTATAAAAAAATAAAGCAAAGCGGGATTACTTCAACTTTCGTACAATATATTTTGATGTTTCAACAAAACAAAAATTATTATAAAAACTTGCTGTGTCGTTTTGCATAACACCATAAATATTATCAAAATCCTATAATCTACCCCACTCTTCTGGCTTAGAAGGGATTTGATGCTGAACAATTTCTCGTCCCATTGCTTGTAATAAACCATGCATTTATATTCTTAGCTCTATAATGGCTAAGAGTGATTTTTCAATCAAAACTTGCATATTGTATCTATTAGAAGAAAATGTACGAGTACTATCAAAAATTCCTTCTACCAATTTAATCTCCTTCCCTATAAAAAAACATGCCATGTCTAAAACTATGTCCTTGCAAACAAGACTCAGTTCATCAAAACTCTTTTTGAGGATCTTCATTATCACAGAATTAGCGACATTTTTTAATTCAGCCAAGGCACTGCTCCATTCAGAAGCTCTTCCATTATATAAGAATTGGCTCAGCACTACAATTGCTAAAGGAAGGCCACAAGCATATTATATTGGAGTACATTATCTATCTGCTCCTCATTACCTCTCATTGGACCCAAATCAAGAAGCTCTTCTACTTCTTTCACTCGAGATTTCATCCCTACCAGAGCTACATCAACGTAAGCTAATTCACACATTTTTCTCTTGACCTTTATTATGATGTCATTAATAACTAGTGGCTCTAACCTGAACAAAGGAAAAATAAAAGCACCAATTTAATCACCTAGTCAACACATTGTATTGCTGAATGATGATCAACAGTTACTTGAACATCTCTATAATTTTCCTATTGATGAGACCAGAAAGTTATGATGAAGAAAAAAGCAAGAGTAAATTACTCACTTGGATGGTACGTCCCAACCAGAGAGATTGGCCACGTGTCTTCTTGCTAACCTCCTCCAGTGTACATTGCATAAATTTGTGTGAACCTTTGTTCATGTTCAGCAAAAGCTTTTTCAACAGAATTACTCTGATGTTCATTTAGTACCGCTTCTCCTATATTGCCATGTACAAACAAAGGAATTTCAAATAAGCAAGTAAATATATTTGAGTCTACAAATGCAGGGGAAAAGAAGACAAATAAGTGTATGATTTGAAATTTGAAGAGGAGATACTTGATGAACAACTAAACATACAGTATGAAAACTGACACACTTGTGAAATTGAGATTGTTGCTTCAAGTTAGTAAATCATCATCAATATGAACACAGGGGATGTGAGAAATCTTTGCTCAATCTTTGCTTCTCTGCTTTTGGAGAAGTATGACTATTCAAATACCATCCCATTCCACCAACGTCCCATGATTCATTCATCAATTGCTTTCAGAAGGTCGAGTAGGAGTGATTCCCCTGTTTCCTTCTTCTCATCATCCCCCTGTTGATACATTTGAGTGTTTGTCTAGTTATATAAAATAAGTGTAAAAGAAATGAAGCTACAAACTAATGCATGTTTTTGTGTAGGAAAATAGTGGCATTGGTTGATTCAGAGGAAAACAGAGTGTTGTGTCGGACAGAATAAACAACATGCTGAGACCAAAATAAAAGGCCAGTATAAGCAACACCAACACTTGCAATATAAGAAACAGAAGGGATTTGGTTAGCAGAGGAATAATACATATATATTGAGAAAGGCATGAGAAACAAAGATGAATGATAAATGATTTAGCATTCCCTAAAGCTAAATCCACAAACACTTGCATGGTTCAACTTCTAAACACCTTCTCAAAGGAGAAAAATTCAAATAATGCAGATAAAAGCAGCATCAGGTTGATGAGGCAGTACAAAGTGGATTTTGTGGCTTGCGAATATTACTTGAATAATTAAATAATCCCAAATAAATGCCTCAGAACTTTTTTGTCATTTCAGCATGTTCGGGCACTGATGTGGGTTTTCCTTATTTTAGAGAGGGATTTAGATGTCTTTTTCCTTTCTCATGTTTAATGCAACCCTTGAAGTCTGCTTATTAGACATAGTAAAAACCTTCAAAATTTGCAAAGGAAGAAGCCTAAAAGTAGCTGCACAAGATTGTGAAAGAAATATTCGCCCATTGGTAGACGTAGGTGAATTAGGCTTTAGGCAACCTTTAAATAAATAAAGTTTCCCTACGGCAAAATGAAAATAGTATATAAAAGAGTTGCTTTTGTAAATAATACGAGTACTTAGGTGGTTAGGATTGATATTTAATTGTACTGTATTGTTGTACTGGCACAATTGGCTTATTGGTCCGAGAAGTAATAGTCATAGGTCTATATATATGAGTATCTGGACAGACTGGAATACAATGAGTTTCAGATTAATGAAGAATGTATTATTCGGTGATTCTCTGGGCCAGTAATTAACACTATGTAGACTGAATTAGTTGTTTAATCAATACTATAGTCTTAAAACACTTTGAAGTTTGAACAAGTTCTGCTAGTTGGACCTCTATCCTACCTTTCAATACGTTACTAGTACAAAAAGGGTGTTTTAGACCGACACATTTAGACCGGTTGCAGCGGATGAGATCTAAAAGAAATGCGCGGTGGCATTTTTGTAATTATAAACAAATTGGGAGACCGGTTATTCTCTGAACCGGTCTAAAAAATATTATTTAGACCGGTTCTACATTAACCGGTCTAAAATATTAAACCTTTTAGACCTGTTTGGATTTTAAACCGGTCTAAGAGGATCAGAGGAAAAAAATTTTAAAAATTAAAAATGTTTTTACACCGGTTATAGATATAACCGGTCTAAAAAGTATTTTATTTTAGACCGGTTAATATAATAACAGGTCTAAAATAAAGGTTTTTAAGACCGGTTGTTCTAACAACCGGTCTAAAAGATATATTTTAGACCGGCTGTTCTGAACAACCGGTCTTAAAAATGTTTTTAAGACCGGTTATTTTTATAACCGGTCTTAAAACTCTTTCCCCAAATCCCTATCGCGGTTCACGCTCCGCGCCTTTCTTCATTCTGAATTCTTCAAAGCTAAACAGCAACGGTCAAGGACGAACAGCAACTCCAAATTCGTCAAATCAAGAGCGGAATTAGTGTCTCACCTTGTTCTCGTTTTGCATTTGCGCTATGAAAATGGGATCTTGGAGCTAGCATCCCCGTTGCTCAGTGTTAGGGCGCGCGTACTGGTGCTCTGTCTCTTTGTTGAGTGTCGACGTTTGACGGCGCTGAACACACCCTGTTCTCGTTTTTATTCACCCTCAATCTACGAAAGTTGGATAATCAACTTGCTGAAGCCTAATTCTCTTCCAGGTAGTTTTTTACTTCGTCTATGAATATTTTTTTGTGTGATTGCCGATGAAGAAGGTTGTGGCCTGGGTATGATTTAGGATATTAGAAATGTGGGGGCGTTCTGGTTCTGATTTCTGAAACATTACTGGTCTTTCTTTTGTATGAGACATTGGTTTGCATTATGATAGCTTATATGTTCCTTATTCTGTTCCTGCGTTATGGTAGCTTCTCTGATCCTTATTTTGTTGCTGCGTTATGATAACTTCTGTCTTCCTTATTCTTATGCATTTTTATTGATTTGTTCCTCTGTCTCTCTCAACCAAACTCGTCATAATGGTTCCCCTATTTCCTAGTATATTTTTCCAAAGGGTCCTGATATTGCTTTCTTCGTCAGCACAGGAGGTTACATGAATCACTTCCTTTGTTTCTCTGTAAACATCATTACAAGCTTATGCTGCTTTAGCAAAAATATATTCAGTTGCATAAGTTTAGGTAACCATACATATGGGTATGATTTGAAAACAGGTGGTTGATAACCTTGAAATAGCTAAGTATTGACAGTTTAGTAAGCTTCATTTGTCGGCCTTGTGGGAGCATCATCAGTTAGAGAAGGCAAGGCCATGTGCCCGTGCCTACCAGGTTGTCTCATTAGCAGAACTTTTAGTGGCAATCTTCTTTAGAGTTAACATAAGAAGATATAGTGATGTTCTTCAATACATACAGAAATGCTGCTCTAGTTATTTAGTGAAATCTTAAAAAATAAACAGAATTTTATTTTTTGGGTAAAATTTGCAAACATCACACTCTTATCCATTAGATTTTTCTTGGATGTGTTAACAATGATGGACGTAAGTACTCCATCTTGTTTGGTGGTTACATTCTATGACTGATACTAATTTGAATGTTTTCAACCCTCTAGTGGCCTATTATTAATAAACTGTATTTTCAATATAAACATGATATGAAATTCGCACAGATGAATTATGAAATTTTATTTTGTTCTGTGCACAAGAGTGTAAAGAAGAATTTGCTCATAATTCATCAGTGATTTAGAAATTGGGGTCGATCGCCTTTAATGATAAAGGTTCAGTTTCTTTTACTAAAAAGTTATAAAGGCACCCTATAAATATTTAAACCTCAGGTTATCCTTTGGACTTCTCTATCACACACAAAGCAAAAGTTTTATACATGCATTACAAGTGACAGATGGTTAATTAAAGTGATAGGGTGGATTCTAAATGAAAGAATACCAAATAAATTGAGTGCTGCTGGGACTATCTATACTTAAATGATTCATTGTTTCTGGTTGGAGTCACATGAGAATGTGAAGGACGTACTCCTTCCTAAATAGTAAATGCATATATATACACACAAGACGCACAGAAAACTGTAAGAGAATGAAGCCACAAATCTGGTGCCTCCATCGCTAAAGCTGAGTAGGTCAAGGCCAAAAGGTTAAACCACCTTTCCTACTTTCTTCCAGCGTGCAATCTACCCCACATCATACCAAGCTCATCTTTCCCGTGTAGTTTCCGGCCTTCAAAGACTTTGTTCGAGTGATTGACGGGTAATCAATTAGTAATTACTGAACCCCTAATCCCTATGGTACTATTCTATTTCTACTGTTCGTAATGGTAATATATATGGCAGTCAACCCATTGTATTGGACAGATTTGCATTGTTAATGAGACTTGTACTATTCAGATTACTCTTCTTCTATCTCTATCTCTCTACTCTCTTCTACTTGTTCATTATGTAGTAGTTAAACTAGGTAGTTGGGTGTAATGATTGCCTACTCTCATTATACTCCTTCCTTTTACAGGGGAAAAAGTAGAAAACAAAAAATAAAAGGTGTTGGAATATATGGATCGTAGTTGGATACAAGCTAAACGGACGAGTGTTGAATATGATATTGGGGTGAGGGGTGTTTTAGACTTTGTAAAAAGAAATGCCGATGATGATAGTGGGATGTTTTATTGCCCTTGTGTAAAATGTTTGAATAAGAAGCAATTAAGTGCTGCAGATATATATACACATTTAATTTGTGAAGGGTTTTGTAAGACGTATGTAGTATGGGTATGGCATGGTGAACAATTAGAAATGCCAAGTGCATCTCAATAGGGGGAAGTGACTTGTGATGATAATGACACGGATATGGATGATCGGATAGAGGACATTATTCGTGATGTAGGAGAAGAGGCTTTTGAACAATCACATGCATATGGTAATATGTGCAGTGATGCTGAGAAGCCGTTGTACCCGGGGTGTAAAAAATACCAATTGCTGAATGCTGTATTGAAATTGGTAAGCTTGAAAGCATGGCATGGATGGAGCGACAAGAGTTTTTCAGAAACACTTGAGGCCTTTAAAGATATTCTTCCTGATGATAATATGTTGCCTTGTCGATACTATGATGCTAAGAAAATACTGTGTCCACTAGGGATGAAGTATAAAAAGATCCATGCTTGCCCTAATGATTGCATATTGTATAGAAAAGATCATGAAGAGAAGGAGCAATGTCCGATATGTGAAACTCCGAGGTATAAATCAAATAAGGGCCCTGTAAAAGTGTTGTGGTATCTTCCAATCATTCCAAGGTTCAAGCGCCTGTTTGCTAATGAAATTGATACCAAAAATTTGAGATGGCATGCAGATGAGCGGATTTCTGATGGAAAGCTTCGACATCCAGCTGATTCTTCTTAATGGCAGAAAATCGATCAATTATTTCCTACCTTCGGTGAAGAACCTAGGAATCTCAGGCTTGGGCTTAGCACAGATGGTATGAATCCTTATGGTAGCCTAAGCAGTATACATAGTTCATGGCCTGTTCTGTTGGTAATTTACAACTTATCTCCTTTGTTATGTATGAAACGAAAGTACATAATGTTGTCTATGATGATTTCGGGACCAAAGCAACCCGGAAATGACATAGATGTTTACCTAGAACCCTTGATCGAAGACTTAAAAGAGTTGTGGGATAAAGGTGTCGATGTTTTTGATGCGAACAAGAAGGAGACTTTTAATATGCGAGCAATGATCTTTTGTACTATAAATGACTTCCCTGCATATGGGAACTTGTCAGGATATAGCGTTAAAGGCCACAAAGCTTGTCCGATATGTGAAGAAGGCACATGCTACCATCAACTTCAACATGGAAGAAAGACGGTTTACCTTGGCCATAGGCGATTTCTAAGACGAAGCCCCCTTTATCGTAGATTAAAAAAAGCTTTTTTCGGTGGCCAAGAGTTTGAAGATGCTCCAGAGGCATTGACTGGGGAGAAAATTTATGAAAAGGTGAAAAATATCAATACTATGTTTGGTAAGTCATCAAAGAGTAGAAATGAGAAAAATATATGGAAAAAAAGGTCCGTCTTCTTCGATCTTCCATATTGGCGCAATCTTGACGTCAGACACTGTATTGATTTCATGCATGTGGAGAAGAACGTATGTGATAGTATTGTAGGGACACTGCTCAACATACAAGGAAGTTCTAAGGATGGCGTGAAGGCAAGATTAGACTTGCAAGAAATGGGAATACGAGAAGATTCACATCCAAGGCCATACGGTAATAGAACTTTTTGTCCTCTAGCTGCTCATACTTTGTCTAAGGTTGAGAAAAGAAGCTTTTGTGAGTGTTTACATGGCGCTAAAGTTCCCTCAGGGTATTGTTCAAATTTTAAAAAGCTTGTATCGATGAAAGACTTGAAGTTAATAGGGCTAAAGTCTCATGATTGTCATGTCTTAATGCAACAACTACTCCCAGTAGCTATTCGAGGCATTGCCGAATATGATCTTCAACACATATTGACTAGACTTTGTTTCTTCTTCAATGCCATTTGTTGTAAAGTCATCGACACGGAAAGATTGGAGGAATTGGAAAATGAAGGATATATGATCTTATGCCAGCTTGAGAAGCTTTTTCTTCCTTCCTTTTTTGATATCATGGTACACTTGGTTGTTCATCTAGTGAGGGAGATAAAGTTGTGTGGCCTTATCTATTTCCGGTGGATGTACCCGATTGAAAGAACTATGAAAATACTAAAAGGGTATGTGAAGAACCCCAATCGGCCTGAAGCATCTATTGTTCAAAAATATGTTTCTGAAGAAGCTATGGAATTTTGTCAACATTATTTGTCAAATGTACGACATATTGGCCTTCCTAAACGTCATGATCAAGAAGGGCGTAGACGCGGCACAACAGTAAAGAGCATAGATGCTGATGAATTGCAACAAGTCCACTTGTACATCTTGAACAATGTTGATGAAGTTCAATATTACATGAATGCCCATAAAGAAATTGTACGGAAACAAAATAGTCGAATGACTGAACAAAGGTTAATCAGGGAGCATAACAGAACTTTCGCACATTGGTTCAAACAAAAGGTTGACGGAGAAGAATGTGTTTCTAATACAATAAATTGGTTAGCACGTGGTCCTGAAGTTGATGTCATAAGTTGGACTTTATTTGTGATCAATGGTTATACCTTTTACACGAAGTCCATAGATGATAAGAGCTCCGTCCAGAACAGTGGTGTTGTATTAGTGGCTGAATCTATGCACTTTTCTAGTTCGAAAGATAAGAACCCTACATTGGCTGCCATACCTTATTATGGGGTGATTGAAGAGATTTGGGTGGTTGACTATGTTAAAATTAGATTTCCCATTTTCAAATGCAAGTGGGTTGATGTCAATGATGGTGTGAAGATCGATAGGTTAGGATTTACATTAGTAGATCTGAATAGTAGAAGTTTTGGAGATGAACCTTTCATTATGGCAGATCAGGCGCAACAAGTGTTCTATATCACTGATCAGGCAAATAAAATGTGGTCTGTAGCTCTCCAAGGAAAAAGGGTCGTTGATATTGACGAGAAAAGTCACTAAAACTATGATCTTCTTGAGACTCCTTCTTTTTCCAGGGGTCTACCAGAACTGAACGAAGAAGATGAAGCAGATAATGCGCACGGCACAAGAAATGATCATCACGAGGGAATATGGGAGGATATCTCTTTATGATACTACTTTGACCTTAACTAACTAAAGTAATTATGATTATGATTATTATCTGAAGAATATGTTTAGTTATTTTATCGATATAGTCTTCACATGTCATAGCTTAGGATTTATCTTTCTTTGTTGTCGTTACAGGCAAATGACGGATCCCCAGCATCCTAGTTCAGAGGATCAGCCACCTCCTCCACCTCTGAGTCAGCCACCTAGTGCTCAGCAGAGTCAGCCAGCTAGTGTTAATCAGGGCGAGCCTAGCAATGCTCCGAGCCAGGGTCATAGTGATCGCAGTAGCCAGTCTGTACGGAGGGGTAGACGTGGCACACGGTTGACAGATGTTTCCCTCAGTCGGAGTGCAGGCCAAAAGATACCGATTGAGTTTGATAGACATTGGAAACCAATCAGGCCTAATGCACAACGATATAGGAGTTTCGTCGGCCTCCTTGCACGTAACAAGCTGAGCATCTTGATAGAGGAGTAGAGAAATGTTGATCCAAAGGTGAAGCAGCATATTTGGGACACTATTCAGGTATACAATTCTCTTCTGTATGTAATTAATTATTATCAAATGTCACAAATTTGTCACTTACTCCTTCAATGCGCAATTTCAGCTCACCTACGACGTTCCTCAGAGTGAGATCTTGTACAACAAGACGATGACATATTGTTATGAGCGCTGGAGCAAGTTTAAGACAAATCTGACCAATAATTACATTCATATTGAGGTGAAAGACGGTCAGCCTCATCCTAATCCGTGCAACACGTATACATTTTGTAATACCCCGAAATTTGGGATTGGAGGCTTTGGAATAAGCCTAAATTGAGTGGACTACTAAGCCCCGATTTAGTAGATGTCCTAAATCTATTCTCTAATGTTCCTTATATCTCTGGGGCATTAAAGAAAATAAAATGGTTAATTTTGAAGAAAGTGATTATGTTTCGGTGAAATCGCCTATGAGGTAGTGAGCTTGTCATGCGATTTTGAATGATCAAATGATGATCAAAAATTATGAAATTTTATAGGATGAAAGTAGACATCCTAAGCTTTAATTTGATAGGTCATATGACTCAATTAAAGCTATACACAAAACGATATGAATTTTGGAAGTCAGCACAGAAAAACTGTGAAATTTCTGGAACAATATGCAAAGATTGAAATTCTGGGAATTCTGTGATTCCTGAAAGCAAAAGTATATATTTTTCCTTGAAACTAGACTCAATAAGGGTTCTATAGGCTTTAGAATCACCTCATTTCGATTTTTCTAGAATTAGTTATGATTTTTCAAAGTTTGTACAGAAATCTGCCAGAATTTTATAAAAATCCGAAAATTGAGAAATTATCAAATAAATAAAATATAATATTAGATATTAAAATAAAAAGTCATCATCTTCCTCCCAAGCTCATTTCTGACGTTCAGCAAGCTGCATATAGAGAGAGAAGGTGTGGAATTGTAGAGAGAGAAAGGAGAAGAAAACTCTCAAGGTAAGCCGATTCCTCCGACGATTTAGCTCCTAACTCGTATAACTCTACTCCTAAGCTACTCTTCTTGGTCCTTCACAAATTTTGCAGCTCAAATATGTGTTGAGAGTTAGGGTTTTGCAGCCATTATTGGAAAAGGCAAAAGGAAGTAAAAGGTAACTTCCAAACTTTCGTATATTGCTTATTCTGACTGTTGTGGGCAATTTAATCGGTGAAATTTCGCCGGATTGCCATTGGTTTTAAAGTTTGGAAATTGAGTTGCCTAGGGGTTATGCTGCCCAAATTGGGTCTTAATGTTAGTTGTAACCTAATGTAATGGTTAATAAAGTGGTTAGGAGTAGAAAGGAAAGTGTTTACGGAGCCGAAACCGAAAAACCCCGATTTTCCCTGGAAAACCCATATATTTCGGTCAGGGCTCTAAATGGGTCTTAGAGTTGGATTTTCAATGATTTGATGACTCCATTGGATTCAGTGGGCAAAAATAGGTGGGGTTACAGTTGGGCACTTTTTCGGAAAAGGCCGAGAAAGCATAATTACGAAAATGCCCCTAAAACACTGAAATATGGGCTGCCAAGGGCAATTTCGTCTTTTGACAGTGAATTTGGTAATTCCGAGTCCGGAAATGAATTCCTTGGGTAAAAATATGTCAGGATAGACTAGGTTAGAATTTCGAGAAAAGTACAGCCGGACCGGCTATGATGGGGCCGGGTCCCCGGGGTATTTTAGTAATTTTTCAAGATAGACTCATATAACCCCCAAAAACACTATGGAAGTGTCTAAATAGTACATTTGACATTGTAGGATCGAATATGGAGTCCCGAGCTGTTGGCACGTAAATCGAGGAGAAAGATTGGAGGTAGGGGACTTGCCTTATTTGCATGTATTTGATATCTCTGCTTGTGTGGTGACGTATGTGATTGCTTTACTTGATTGTGTATAGCATATTTGAATAAATGAAGCTCTGTTTCTGTTTTCGCTGTGGCCATAGTCTTGTTGTATGAAACATTGAGCATGCAGAAATGTCATTATGGGGCATACATCTAGATAAAGCTAGCATGTCATACACATAGCATCAATCATGCATGCATTATGGTATCTGTTTCCTACTGAGATTCTCTCGAATCTCACCCTCCCCTACCGACAATTTAGACAGGAGACGACAGAAGTTATGCAAACAACAATGCAGAGAACCGTACGAGGGGATTACAGTAGTGGAACGAAGATGGGAAGAAGTCTCCATTTCACTGGGATGAGTTTAGACACCCTAGTAGCCTTGTGCGGCTACCTTAATCGTAAGTATTATATACAAACCCCTATGGGGAATTTATGTAATCATGCACATATTATCAGTATAGTTATGCTATTCCTGTGTTGCCTACTGAACCGCATGTCGTTTTCCGCGAATACTCTGGTAAAGGTGAAATTAAAATAAGGGCGTGACACATTTCTTGATCAAGCGACGTGGCAAGAATTTGTTAGGCTTCGGACTACTCCAGAATCTTTGGTTAGTTGACTTATTTTTCGTTTTATTTACTTAGCAATTATCTTAATTGATTCTAACACTTTCCTTTTGTATCATTTCTTATTCGCAGGCAAAAAGGCAAAAAGCACAAGAAAGTGGAAGAAAGAATGATTGCCCTCATACAATGTCTCGTGGGGGTTATGCAAAGGCTGAAAGAGACTTGTTGGCGGCCAAACGGAAGAGATTAGAAGAAGCATCTCAATCCGATCCTTCTGTTTTTCTTTCTCCGCCTTCTCCGATTCGTCGAGAAGAAAAATGGCAATTTGCCCACCAAAAGAGGAGTGGGACTTATACGAGTGAACAATCTCGTATAGTTGGTGAAAGAATTGTAAGTATATATCGTTATTGTAATTAATTACATAAGAAACGTATATTATCACTTATGTTTGTTATTTTGTATTATGTTACAGGATGAACTTAGAAAACAACAAGCTGAGGGCTCTTTTAAGTCGGAGGGCAGGAATGACATTCTAACAGTTGCTACTGGCAAACATGAGCATCTAGGCCGTGTCAGAGGAGTTGGAGGAGGGGTAGGGATACGGGATTACTTTGGAGCCCCCGTATGCCATTCCGCCTCAAACATCGTGACTAGGGAGGAATTGGAGACTATGTTGGCCATTGCAAGAGCAGAAGCAAATGCCGAGGCTGAAGCATCATTTGATGCACTATTAGAGACCCGATTGAGCAAGATGAAAGAGGAAATGATAGTGTTTATGAGCTCAAGACAAGATACCAGTGCTCCCCAGCCACAATCGATTGATCCTAATAAGCATAGCACTAAAGGTAGTTGTTGCAATATCGGGCAGTCATCAGAGGGTCCTAACCCAGAAATTACTGAGCTTTGTGATCTTTTTGTCGAGGATCCTCTGAGATGGTTAGTTGCACGGGGTCATGTGCATAACCTGGGATCAACTGTCCACCACCGACAAATGGAAGGTGATCAAGTCCGAGTGTCAGTTGACGAGGTGATTATTGCAGATGCACCTGTCCCTATCCCTTCTGATGAATTCAAGATCGTTAGCGATGTCTTGGGCACATTCATCTTGTGGCCAATGAACCTTGTTTCTGGTCGAGCTGAGGATAGTCCGATCAAAGCCCCACCACCAAGTCCGATTAAAGCCCTACCAAGTCCAGCTCCCTTCACTCAGCAAGAAGTTTCATAGCCTCCATTGAATATCATGCAACAAGTGATTCTGATGGCATATGATACATCCTTCAAAACAAGAGAGTGGCCTACGGATTCAGTTGTTGGACAGTCATGAGTGACATGCTATCTTGAGAGGGATGATTTGATGTCCCTGGTAGCTCCTGGACAAAATCTTATGATTGGGATTGTCCAACTGTTCTTAATGTAAGTAGCTTCTACAATTCAAACTAAATATTTTAAAAGTTTCACTGTTTACCTTTTATTTATGTGCTTGCGTTATTGTAGGTACATGCATCGTAGGTTGGTCTCCTCTGGCAAAAGCGAAAAATTTGGATTCTTATGCCCCCATCACATCCAAGAGAAAGGGACCACTGCTGCTACTAGACATAGATACTTGTCAGAGAGGCTTAGTGAAACTGAAACTGAGTATTTCTTGGCTTCATATGTGCATAGGTAAGAAACAAATTGATATTTTATAATTTATATAATGTTTTATAATTTATATAATGTTTTATGTTTGCTTAATATTCTTCTGTTTTTTTTAGTGATCATTGGCAGTTGCTTCTTCTATGCAAGAGTAGTTACACTGTCATCCTCTTATGTTCCCTCCACTTCAAACCAGGGAATGATTTGAAAAAGACTATGAATTCGTTAGTTTTCTTGCATTCTTACCTTTTGTATGCAAAGTATATGGAATTTATGTAAAACCAATAACCTTTGTCATTGTCATGATCATAGGTCTATGCGGACATTCCTACACAGTGCTTGTGGTAAGCATGTTCGTGATTTAAAGGACCCTACATGGATCATGCCAAAGGTTAGTACATATGGATTTGTTTAAAGAATGTAATAAGACATGCCTTTATATTTGTTTTAATGATATCATGTTTTTTCTCAGAGCCGTAGGCAACCAAAGGGGTCCAACTTATGTGGTTTTTATGTTTTGAGACACATTTACAATATTATTACTCTAGGCACGACTGATTTTACTGAAGAGGTAAATTTATATTTCAGAACTTTTGTTTTACTTTATTGTTTTTAAGTTACTAAGTCAATGTTTCGTCTGGTTTTGGTGTTACAGATGTTTGATCTTGCTGATCCCTTTCTGGAAGAAGATATTGATTTCATTCGCACATGTTGTGTTGAATTCATATATGAGCTATTACACAAATAGTGAGTTTTTGAATCCAACGTTACATTGTACATTATTGAATTGTGATGGCTGTGTCCTGGTGTTTTTGCATCTATATCATGGGTTAATTGTGGCAAGATATTGCTCCTAGAATAGGATTCTTGATGAATCATACTGTTGCTTGATTATTTGGGTTTTTGTACAGGACATAATTGACGCCAAGGGCTATTTGAAGCAAAGAGGAATTGAGGTCAATGTCATTTAGCTTTTGTTGGTTCTTGCGTGTTTGCTCTATTTCATTCTCAATCCGATCCTTAGACAGAAACTTCATGTTTGGGTTTTTATACAGGACATAGTTTACACGTTTTTTATGGCATGTTCATTTCTTTGCTTGGTTCTTTTCCCAAAAACTTCATGTTTGGTGTAGGCAACCAAAGGGACACTGGGGACTAGCTAGGGAAGGTACAATCAACTTCAAAAGAAGAAGCTTTTGTTTTACTGCCATTTGGTCATCCTTAC
This sequence comes from Inga laurina, assembly GCA_963855925.1. Taxonomy (NCBI): domain Eukaryota; kingdom Viridiplantae; phylum Streptophyta; class Magnoliopsida; order Fabales; family Fabaceae; genus Inga; species Inga laurina. The sequence goes on from OY979702.1 coordinate 68,461,245, forward strand.
TGTCTAATGGCCAAATGAATCATCAATGTATGACTGTACTAGCTTGTATAAACATTAATTTGTTGCTGCCTATAGACTGTACTGGCTTTTGAATTTTGAAATTGAAATCAGTGATTCTGTGCTGTTTAATGTATTGCTGTCTAATGTATTACTGCCATTTTAATGTATGACTGTCTAATGTATTGCTGTTTTTGGAGCATTCTGTGCGTGTACATAATAAAAGGGACGTTTTTTTTAAAAAAAAAATGAAGCTTTAAGACCGGTTGTAGTCACAACCGGTCTTAAAAATTACATTAAGACCGGTTGTGGGCACAACCGGTCTTAAATGTCTGCCCTTTAAGACCGGTTCTAACAACCGGTCTAAAAAATAACAGATTTTTTAGACCTGCTGTATCAAGACCTAATATAGAACCGGTCTAAAAAGTTATTTTTAACCGGTCTAAAAAGTCATTTTTCTACTAGTGCGTAGTAAGCATGATGATCATTACAAAAGTCTGTAAGCAAGAAATTTCTTTCTATAAACATTGACTTCAGTGTAACCTTGGTCTCAACATGGCTTCAAACCTTCTACAACAGCATTAAAAACTGTCTCAATTGTCAGATGCAAGGTAATAAACATAATAGTAAAATGATATTTTTTTTCTTTTCGCTAAATTTCAACACAAAGTTCTACTCTTGGTGCATAGTATGGAACGAATTGATGCTTGGTATGAAACTTGAAGTATGTAACAGATGAAAGAGAAATTGCACGTGTTAAGAAATTATATGTTCATTTCCAGCCGCTTCTCTTATATTGCCATGTACAAACAAAGGAATTTCAAATAAGCAAGTAAATATATAAATCTACAAATGCAGGGGAAAAGAGGATAAATTAGTTTACGATTTGAAATTTGAAGATGAGATACCTGATGAACAACCAGACATACAGTGTGAAAACTAAGTGGCTCTTGAATGAGATTTCTACTTCAAGTCATTATATCATCATCAATCTGAACATTGGCGATGTGAGAAATCTTTGCCCAATCTTTGCCTCTATGCTTTTGGAGCTGCCTCTTGAGCAAGGGGCAGCCCGTAATTCGTAGAGTAGAAAGAGAACTTGGTAGAACCTTCTTTGGAAAGTGTTGGAGCTTAGGACAATCCTTAAGTTCCAACCAGTTCAGATAGGACAAGTTGCGAAGAACTTTGTGTTGCAGCCGTCTCATATTTGAACAGTTAGAGAAGGTAAGAGAAGTAAGAGTTGATGGCAATAGTCTATCTTCAGGAAGAGACTCATCATCTGTGTCTCCAAGCCACAAGTATCGTAGAGAAGTATGACTATTCAAATCCCATCCTATTCGAGAGGCTGTGAGTTTCCGGCATCCAGAGACTACAAGATGTTTAAGATTTGATGGCAAACCTCCATCAGGAAATGACTCTATTTTTGGGCAGTTTTCTATGAATAGAAATTTGAGGGAGGGAAAGAGGTTGTGCACACGCTCTGGCAGTAAACTCATATTCTCCAATTCTACAATTGAAAAAAGTTCTAGTTTGGGGGCTGAAAACCCTCCTTGAGGAAAGAACACAAAATTAGGACAACGCCACATATTCAATTGTGCAAGAGAGGAATGGTGTCCCACTGAAACAGATATCGTTTCAAGATTACTACAGTCATGCAGCCTTAACACCTGAAGCTTAGGGAATAAATCGAGCGGAAAAGACTTGAGAGAGTGACATTTTTCTCCTATATTCACTTCAATAATGAAGTTATGACAGTGGCTAAATGTCAATGGGAATTCCAAGTGGGGACAATCAGAAAAGTTCAACTCTTCAAGGCAGGAATTGGCAATTGTATACTCAATTTTTTCAACTGATAAGATTTCTATGAAGCGCCCAGAAATTTGAAGAACTTTAAGGGTTGATGGAAGACAATCCAGTTTCACCTTTCCACAATCACTTAGAACAAACTCGAGGAGACGGAGCCCTTGGAATTGAAGCCACAAGATTCTCACAATTTTTAATAACAAGCTTCCTTAGAGAAGGAATTTGTGGAGGAAGGTGCTCTTTTAGTTTGGCACAGTCTTCTATATACAACTCATGAAGATGTGGGAAAACGCCCAGCATATTTTCACATTTCCATTCCTCCCAATTCTTCATATGTCCGAACCTCAAGATTTTTAGGGACGTAGTGTTAAAGTTATTTCCATGAAATTCTTGACCAATAGCCACTATACTATCAAACCCTATAATTGATAGTGACTTGAGTGATGCAAGGAAGTCTAGTGATGGCAAGGATGAACAATATTTGCAATGGCTCAGCTTCAAGGATACTACTTTGAACATCGAATGATCTGCAAACCAATTTGGAAACCCAACACCACCATAGTTTCTAATTGATAGCTTTTTTAAGTTCTGATGTAGCTGGAGCTTCTCTAGGACATCCTTGTCATTTTGTGATTCATCATTTTTCTCACTCCATTTCAATGTTAACTTCTCAAGGTGTATCTTTCCTTTCAATTGGCCACTAAAGCATCCACAGGATTAATTACATTCTGCAAATTTAAGATGGAAAGGGATCCCCAAAGATTCAGTTCTTTTAATTGTTTGATATTGGTATCTCTACATCTGCCCACAATAAACGTTGACAACATTTGAAGATTTATGAGTTTGTCCAATTGCTTTGGCATCTCCTTCACCATAGTTTGACGAAAATCAAGATGGCGCATATTCACAAGTTTATGCAAATGAGTGGGTAACTCTTCCAAACAATCACATCCCCACAGCTTTAACATTTGTAAATGATAAAGCTGACATATTGAATCAGGCAACTTCTTTATTTTAGTTTGTGACAAGTCCAAATAACACAAACATTTGAGATTTCCTATTGAATCAGGCAACTTAGCCATGCAAGAATAACCAGACAGAGATAAGACCCTCATGCAACTAAATGTGGATAGTACATGTATAAGTTTATGAGACATTCGGCAACCATATTCCTATATGGATAGAGGCAAGAATGTGCGTAATCTAGTAACCTGGAATATGATCTCAAACCATTTGAACGTTTCATAATCATCTCTTAAATATGAAATATGGCGTGTCATTTTTGTCAAATTATTTGCTCCATCTACCTCCAACCTATGAAAAAATTTTCCATATTCATCTTTTGCCAATCATTAACAAGGTCATGCATGACAAAGCGCATTTCATCCCCAGTTGATCGCTGAAAAAATGACCTCAACCACAGATAATGAAAGAATTGCTCTCCTACTTCCCCTGCATCTCTGCTTGGATGAGCACATGGTAGAAAATTTTCAGCCATCCACAATCGAATTAAAAGCTCCTTGTCAAAATCATAATCTTTGGGAAATATGGAACAATAAGCAAAACATCTCTTGAGAAGAGAGGGAAGGTAGTGATAGCTCAATCTTAAAGCAGGGAGAATATGGCTCTTCTCCTCCCATATCTCACTTTTCAAAATGTCATTCCATTGCTCATTGGATAATTTTGAGTGCAAGAGACTCCCAATGGCTTTTAAAGCTAAAGGCAAGCCTTTGCACCTTTTAATAATTTTTCTACCTATTTCTTCAAGGTCGGAGTTCGAAAGAGGAGCATCTTCATTGCGAAATGCATGTCTCCTAAACAATGACCAACTAACTATCTTCTTCTGATAAGGGCTCCAAGGGAAGTATTTTAGTTGAATGCATGGTTGAAACAACATTTCTTCTTCGGGTGGTAAGAAGAATTTTGCTTCCTGGAGCTCCATAATTGAAAGGTGATTGCAAGGCCTCCCATAGCATATAATCTTCATTCCACACATCGTCTAGAACGAGGAAAAATCGTTTATGGGCCACCAACCAACGCTCCTGCCATGGATGGAGAAACTTTGAGTTTTTGCAGAAAAGGATTAACCAAACGAAGGAGATGATCGCAAAGCGAACGAGAGAGATGAAAGTGCCCAGCTGGGAAAGTAGTGTAGTTTAATGAGAACTAGGTAGGCATGTTTGAAAACATCTGCCTCTTGTGATGTCACGACGAAGACTTTTCAAGTTTTAACTAGCAGTCTTATTCGAAGAGTCAGGGTCTGAATTATTTTGAGAATATTTCCCTGTCGGGATGTCACGATGATGGCTGAGCTTTTGAAGATCTTTTATGGGAAAATTTCAGTAAGCTATGTAGTCAGAAATTTCTGAATCTTTACCGCACCAAATAATCAAAAGATAATGATCCATTTCTTTTATTTTTTCAGAAGAATAAGTATTTATCCGATAAGTAAAGAGATTTATAAGATAAATAAAAAGATTTGAAAAAATATAGAGAATTAAAAATATTTTAATAATTTATGAGATAAATATGAAAATTTATAAGATAAATATGACTATTTATAAGACAAATAAAAAGATTAAAAAAACATAGGGAATTAAAAATATTTTAGTCATTTACAAGATAAATATGGATATTTATAAGATAAATAAAATAAATCACAAGATAAATAAAGTTAATGTATCATTATCTTTTCACCCACAAAAATTAATTACATTTTGATTACAAGATGCAATGAAGTTGCAAAAAATTTTGGGAATTCACTTAAATTAATTTACTGCAAAGTGGCGCTGACTGAAATTTTCCCATCCTTTAAGGCTCTGCGAATGAAAGAGACCAATAAAATAAGAACCCTCAAATGAAAAGATATCAAGGGAGGACTGTTCAGGTAGAAATTTCTTGCAGCTTTCCCTGAAAGAGATACGAAAAAGAATTTCTAATTTGTACGCATCAGTGTTATAAAATTCGAGCTGAACCGAGAAACCATCGATTTAGGCATCAGTCAGGTCCCCTTTTTTTCAATATAAAAAACCATTTTTTTAATATTTTTTTTTAAAATTTCATATTAATAATCTTGAAATGTTCACTGTTTCACTTATTTGATCCCTAGTTAGCTTCGGTTTGATTTCGATCTGATCCACTAACTCTTAATCTAATACCCTAACCAGTTCAGTAATCGATCCGAGTTTAATAACCTTGATATACACATATACCACACAACTATAATTTTCTTTATTCTATTTAAAAAATATTAAAAGTGTCTTGTAAATAATATCATGAAAGTAATATTTAAAAAAATTAGTAGTAAAACACTATTGCTCAGAATGACTCTCTCTAATTCAGACTTTAATGCGGACATAGATATTTTTCTCAACGTGGGTTTGGATGGGTGACTCTTTAAGAGCCCGTTTAAATTAACGATGTTAGAAGTGTTTTTTTTTTTAATTTGATTTTTACAAATTTAAAATAAGATAAAAGCTAGATAAGACTGACAAAATTTTTTATTTTCTTTTTTGTATTTTCTTCGAATTTGATTGGTCTTTGATCCGTGAGGAAATTACTTTGAAAACTCCTCCTCCATCTTCCTGCTATCACTTACCCAGCAAGTTCCCCGGAAACTTCCACCGTATGGGTTTATGTGATGGAAAAGTGAACACACTGTCATAGAAATTACAAACCCTCGTCCATATCTCTTTCAAGGCAAGCTCCGAAAAAAAAAAAAAAATAACGGTTTCCTCTCCAAAATCATGCATGGTTACTACACTAGTACACTTTGATCATTCTTGTTTTAATTTACTCAACTTAAATAAAAATGAGAAATTTAATACCTAATAATCAATTAATTTGATTATATGTGGAATCAATTTTGATTTATCATAAATAACAACTTTTGTGCCTATCAATTTTGGGAGTTTTATATATTTTAACCAAAAATAGAATGTGCTTGAATATAATTTTAATAAAATATCCTCAACACAAAATTGAACATTCAAAACCATATATTGAAGTGTATTGAGCGGGACTCTTTGCTTATGCTGGGAAAATAATCAATATTGGCACTGAGTGGATAAAAAAAGTACCACTACATTATTAATCTATATCATAATGTGCTTTAACTCAATAAATTTCTAATTAATTATTGTAAATGATAATAAACTTTTTATATATATTTAATTATTTTTACCAGCAACCCTCAATCACTATTATCAAGAGATATATAGAAGAATAAGAGGAAAGGAGTGGGACGTGTGAGAAACAGACAAGATTAATAAATTAAATTATATAGCATTTTTTAATACCAAATGCACTTGAATAAATGGTTGTCCCTTCTGTCTCGGTCAAGAGCGTGATTGCTGAATACTTTCTCTTTCAACAAGTTCCTCAAAAGAACAAAACTTAAAATAATATATGTAAGTTTGGAGCAACCAGCCAAATTTATCATTTCTAAAAAGATTAGAGAAAATAAACCATTGGGAATATTAATAAGTTTACTACAACAAGAACCAACAACTCGCGGGAGCAACAACTACACCACATGACCTTACACTCATTCACAACCTGTGCAACCAACCATTTCAACAAAAATGAACGTCGCATTGCATAAAGACAGATGGCCACAAAGAAAACACACAATATTAACCCATAAAAATAAGCTCTCCACCTAAATTACAAATACTCCCTCCGGTTCTAATTATAAGTTACATTTGTGTTCCTACAGCATTAAGATAACAAACACAACAATCCATTGAACAAAAAAAAAAAAAAAAATCATCCAATAAAACTTTCTCCACCTAGACATTTTTTTTTTTTTTGCCAACTCTCCACCTAGACATATAAACATTAAAAAATCTGTCTTATTAACATCTCCATCAAGAAAGACATAACCCTTGATGAAATATAAGAATTATCTCTGGCACTACAGTAAGAATACCAAATGAAAATGCATCTCACCAAAACCACTAGGTTCAACTATTCCAAGCAAATGTCAAAGTTAAAAAAAGTCAAAATAAATTACATGTACTCACTTTTGGTAAGAGATAAGATGCCTCAAATGGCATGAAACCAGAGGAGGCGAAATTGGCTTGCCTAATTGAGCCGTTATTGTTGTTATTGTTGTTATGAACAGTAATACATGAGACAAAAATGAAGAGGGGAAAAAAATAGAAATGACTTATTCTCCTATTACTCTTAAGGTTATATTGATTTCTCAAATTTAAGAATTTGAGAGTTAAATGAAAATTAAGAGATAGTTGCAACTATCAGCCAAAATCAATTCCCTAAGATAGATGGGTAAAAACTTGAGAGCTAGCAAAGAAATGAAAGGATATTATTAGTGCCATGCAATTAATATTTCAGAGGTTGCTTGATAGATGCTTTTAAGACTCCAAAAAACCCAATGAGATATATGTTCCCCTTTCCCTAGCTTTCATAACGCACAAGCTAAGTGCTTTTTAATTCATCGATTATATATAATTCAACATTTCCACGAATTCATTATTCATTATACCACAAACTCTGGAGAACCTCAGCGATAGACAACATCAGCGAAAAGTTATGTTTAGCTCAATATAGAAGAGTTGGAGAAATTTTAATTAATACTGCAATCACTGATGCTGACATTTATATCTTGATCGAGGAAGGCTTGTTATGATTGTAGCTGCAATAATCAAATCCCATTTCTTCCAAACTCAATGACAAGAACTTTGACCGTGAAGACAATTCTAAATCTGTCAAAACCCATATAGTAAAAACAGAACGATCGACTAAACTCACCACATAAATAGACTCGTCATCATTTGAGGTTCCAGTCTTACCCCACTTAGCTTGAAAATATATATCCAATACTCCCAAATCCGCGTTGAGTTTGTATCCAATTTCCACAACTTGTTCTGGAAAAGTAACCGTTCTTGTCACCCCAGTTTCAAAGTTGTATGATGACATTAAATAATATCTTTAAGTATAAGAGGAGTCATCAAAATATGAGGCAAAGTATAAATATTCCCTTTGTAAAACACATGAGAGCCGTATATCTTACTCCAATCTTTATTCATAGATAAGCTTCCCCTCTCTTTCGACTCACCTTCTTTTGGCATATAAACTTTGCACACAAATTCCCTTGATGACGCCCCTTGGCGTGGATTTTTGTCAAAATAAATTAATTGAAACTCCTCATCAGTACTATGGTTCCATACAAAGGTGAATTCCAGCTGTCCGTAATAATAATGTTTGAGAAATAAGCATGCTGGGTAGCAATGGTGGAGCAAGATTGCGTTGCAGGGTTACATATAAATAATACTTGTTTTTGTCTTCTCATCAGACAAAGTAGCAGTCCATTGCTAGAAGCAAGGATAGTTATTGACCTTTCATCAAGAAATTGAAGAAACTTTGTGGGAATACCAGAAGAAGAAGCAGATGTCTCATTTACAGGTAATTCATATATATCAGTTTTTTTATGCTGCTGTGTCGTGTAATCTTTATTTCTAAAGAATACTGTTCATTGAATGAAAAGGGAAAAGTCTCCTTTTAGACTCATGTTTTGAGCCTGCTTCAATGCAAAATATGTGTTGTTTGTGAAATTGGAAGTAGCTAGGAGGTTGCAAAGATATTGGGGGGCTGTTCAAGCTTGTCGTGGCTTTCATTCAAGTTTCCGATTAACTCAACGGTTTGCTCCTAAACGCTGGTAAGTTTTTCACTTGAAATGCCGGGGAAATTATGTTCATATATTTGTCATGTTTCTCTTTTTCTGATATTTGGTATTGCTTTAAAGATGTGCCAACAACATTGCTTCTAAAGCCTGGTCCAGTGCTGGGCTTCCTCTGCAAGAATCAAAATGTTAATGATCCCAGTTTGATTAATTGGGGCAAGGAAATGTTATTAGTATTTGAATTTTCACACACGCGCATACGAAAAGAGTTAAAAGTTTCATGAGTAATATCTGATTAATTTGGCATTCTTTTCAGGCAAATGGATGTTGAAAAACATGCGAATGAAAGCTAACAATATAGAGTACAAAATCACAGGACTGAGTGATAAATCTTGCACAAATCAATTGTAAGCTTTCTTGTGCTTTGTTCAAAATTTGCTCCATAAATTTTTAGTTAGTTCCATGTACCACTGATAAGATTTGCTTGGTTCCTATTGTAGATTTTCCTTCAAGCAAGGAAGAGACGCAAATGGTGAGGTGAAGTCAACTGAAATGACAGTTTCTGAATACTTTATAAAACATAAAGGCATCAGATTGCAACATCCTGATTTTCCATGCATCAAAGTTGGCAAACCCAATAAACAACCTTCCTATTTTCCAATAGAGGTACCAAAATATTTCACAAAACTGAGGTCTTAATGAATGTTATAGGGGTGCACACGGAGCTACATTGGCAATGTGTTATCTTTTAGCTAGTCATGCTGTCCACACATCTTTATTTTTCAAAACATTTTATGTTTTGAGATCGATTTTATAGAGTTGATTTCCTTAATATATCTGATTAAATTAACCTCATGATTATCATTTAGTTTTTAATATTCAAAAGTGGGAGTATGAGTTCCACCCACTGTGACATTTTTTCCCCAGACTTTATTCTCTTTCTTTAAATGTATGAATGCATATAGATGATTTAATTTTTATTGTCATATATGAAAGAATTTTATGACCCTTCTTCTTTTGTAGCTCTGTACCCAGGTTTCATTGCGCCGCTACACTAAGGCCCTTACCCGTTCGCAAGGAGCTTCGTGACAAATGTGTATTTTTACTTGTCTCATTTCACCTTCTAACCACAAATCTTTATTAATATAAAAAAATGTAAGTACCCACACTAATAGCCGCAGCCCAAAACCAGAAAACAAACCGCAGAGACAATTTTAAAACCTATACAATATAACTAGACACAGACTATATTCCAAACCAACAAAGCAAACACTAACAGACACATTCAAAGAGAGGCAGAACATCAGCCTATTCAGAACCCTTGACAGTTCCCCACCAGCATCCTCATGGCTCTATGGTGACTGATTTTGGCCAGTCATCAACGCCACTAGCTAGGAGATCTCTCTTGACTTCTTTTCTTTTGTTTTTTTTTTTTCCAGCAAAAGATATAATACTCTTTCTCTGCAACTTTTCCTTTTCATTAATCAAATCAGATATTTGTTTCATCATACTAATACCCCTTACATAAATCTAAATGTTGATATTGCTCGTCTTTCAGTCTCTAAGAAACAGAGAATATGGTAAAGAGCCTATGCTTTGTTCTTCTGGAATTACCATCGACTCTCAATGTACACAAGTCGATGCTCGTGTTCTTCGTCCTCTAGAGTTATGTGTTCCTATATGCTCATTGATAAGTTAGAACGCAAATGCAAAATAGAATTCCATTTCGTAAAATCATATATAATAAATAAAGTAAATCAATAAAAGTCATATGGTTGCTTAAGTCTACGAGCCATATAGTGTAGTTAGGTTAGTTGAGTCAGTTTGGTAGGAATATCTAGCTGTTGCCTTATCTAGTCGACACTTGTGTAAGAAGGGAACCATCAATCGTATGCTTATGCTTAGAATCTAAATAGTGCCGTGAATTTCAGTCCCCCCGTTCTTCTCTCATTCTTCTTGTTGATGGTAGCTCCTAGATTGTCACACAACTTAGTTGATTCGTCAGATCCTCCTAGTGCTATACAGATCCAGTTAACGGCAGCGTTTGCAAATGACAAAGTTGATTTGAGTCATGCCTGAGAACACTGTCCTTAAGAGCTATTTCTCAACTACCGGCAAATAAGAAGCAGTACTCCCCAGGTTTAAACAAATCCTCCCTGCAAAACTGAGCAGAACTACGAAAGATAATGGAACTCAGAAGATATGAAAATATGCCAAAGGGGAAAAAGAAGGTGCTGGAGAGTTCAAGAGCAAAAGTGTGTGAAGAACCTGTAACTCAAATCACCTTTTATAGGCAATCACTTAGTGTACCATTAAGCACATGACCACGTCAAATGTGATTAAATCCAAGGTTTCAAAAGCACTAATGAAAGCATTTACTTGGCAATTTTGAACGTTGGATGTCAAACACGTAACCCATTAAAGAGTTTGAATATATCCGTTGGAAGCCATCAAAGCATTTTAAAAACCTTTATGGTATATCAAAGGTAATAAAATTTGTCCACAAATCCGTCAATAAGTTTGTAAACTCCAACATCCAATTTTCACAATAACAGCTAGTTAATAGCATTTTTGGGTGAGCTATTTAGTTTTAAAAAATTCAATTTCATATTTTCTCAAGATACTTTTGTAAACAAGTGTGCTCAATCTATGTTTAACTCGCGCATAAGGGATGGGGTGAAACCGCCGAATTTCAACTGCGTTTACCTCCGGTGGTCCTTTGTTGTACGAGTTCACTTCTCCTTTTGCCTTTTGGACCCCTACAATCTCCAGCGGGAGTTCCGTATGACACACCTACTCATTTTCTCCAACACTTCTTTCTCTCTCTCATCTTCTCTACCTCATCCTTCTCTCTTCTACACCACATCATCACATTCATTCATACTTATCAACACTCATCCTTTGAATTCACACATTTTTCTTCTGGCTTTGAGACACTACTAATAGTACCAATATGTTACTACATGCAGCTTATGGCTAGGAATGGGTCATTCCCAAAGGTGGGAAGTGGAATTTCAACTAAAAGGTTTGGTCATCGTATTTTTACTTTAAATTCTGATTTAGCCATATTCAATATAGTTGGCCTCACAGAAAAACCATTTATGTGTTAGAAATTTTTTCACCCTATTAAGATTGATGATCTTTGGGCTGCAGCCAACTTCTCACCTAGTTGTAACACTACATTCCTTACCCAAGGCTTGCGGAAATGTGCACGACTGAAGGGGATGTGGGTTTTTCATTGTGCCGTTTGAAAGTTCAATTTGAAATTTCATATGCATCTTACTCCTCTTTTCTTTTCCCCTTTCTGGTAGGACCTGAAGGACTTGCTTAGAGTGTGGACTGAATCAAAACAAATGCATCATAAGCCAGTTAAAGAAAGGGATAAGATGTATAGAAAAGTGATGAGGATGGTGCTTAAGAAACCATTGTTCCTATTGCGCATTCTTCCAAATAAGCAATATGATATTTACGGTATTCATGTTTACCTAGGTTTTGTTTGTTACGTACTTAAGTTTGAGACTCATACAAGCGTTCAATAGACTCAAATTTTTAACTCTTTAATCACTATACTATGAAGGTCCTTACAACAGATAGGATAGCGGGAGGGCTTGTTACTCAATGTATTGCCCCAACAAAAATGGATGATAGTTCCTTTCACAGTCTTTTAATGAAGATTAATGTCAAGGTAGGTAACATTGAAGAAAAAGAGCTTCTTAATTTGAGTCTCTTATTTAAACTGATGTGGACTCCTCTCATAGTTGTATATCATTCTAATATAGCTGCTGGTATTAGATAGACCTATGAAAGGAAAGTCAAAGGGGACATTCAAGTCAGATAAATGAGATAGTAGGGTGGTGTAGACTTAGACCATCCATGGGGTTACTTTTGTTACATTTTAATGTTGTTTATATTTTGGTCTCTGCTCTCTTTTGGGCCTACGATGTTTCTTTTGGGAGTTGTTAGACATTAGGAGGGGACTAGTCTCTTGAATATCATTAAGGGCCTTGCTTCGACTTGGTTGTATTTGGTGTTGTTCTCTTGATTTCTAAATTGTATTAGGGAATATGATTTTGATTAGAACCAGTTAGTTCTCTTTGTAACTCTGATTCTTCTATTTGAATATTAATATCAAAATCTAAGCATTTCCCCCTATTCTCTTATCTTGCATTCCATTATTTCTATTGGTTCAGTTTCATTTGAACATATTCCTATCATATTCTCACTTTTTTTGTGGCTTCCATGCAGCTTGGCGGGATGAATTCCTATTTGGAAGGAGAGCTTTCAAACTCCATTCAAATGGTTTCAACGGTTCCTACGTTAATTCTTGGTATGGATGTGTGGCATGGTTCTGGTCAACCAGGTGTGCCATCTATAGTTGCGGTAAGTTTTTTTTCTAATTATTTTATTTGAGATCTTGTAAATTTTGGTCTTTGATTGTGTGTGGACTTTTAGAGGAAAATGAATATTTTTCATTTGATTCTAAACAAGAGATTACATTGAATATACAGACTAAGTGAGCATATGAGGAATAAAGTCTCATAAGTGGGCATATAGACTAAGTGGGCATTTGAGGAATAAAGTCTCATAAATACTAGTAATGAGGGATAAAGTCACTAATATTGCCTCATAAAACCTAATAAATGCTAATAAAGAATAAGATATTCCCACACTCCCCTTCAAGTTGGATCGTAGAAATTGATAATTTCCAACTTGTTTATGCTTTAATCAAAATTATCTCTTGGAAATCTCTTGGTAAGAACATATGCAACCTGCTTCTTTGATGGAACATATATTAGACACACTACTACATTTTTAATCTTTTCCTTGACAAGGTATTAGTCTATTTCCAAGTGATTTTACCCTTTGAAAAACAATGTTTAGGTTGCCAGCTCAAGGGATTGGCCTTGTATTTCATGCTATAGAGCAGTGGTTCGTGCTCAGTATCCACAGGTTGAGATGACTAGTAATTTGTGCAAGCCTGTTTCTAATATCAAGGATGATGGAAGCATATCTTGCAACAGTTCAAGGCGAAGGTTCCTTGCTTCATCCGCAAAGTCAGGGTACTTATGATCAATATTTTTCCATCGAGGAGCATCTGCAGGGTGCCTAAGCTTCGTATCTTTAATCCTTTCATCTGCATGCCATGTCAATTGCTTAGCAATCTCTGCATTACTATACAGTCGCTTGAATCTCAGAATAATGGGAAAATACCATAGGACCTTCAAAGGACTCCTTCCTTTCTTCTTCCTATAGCGAGATGCGTTGCATTTAGGGTACTTCTCCAAAGTTGCATACTGATTTTGAAAAAATACACAATCGTTAGGACATGCATGTATCTTCTCATATCCCATACCGGTTGTAGAACAAAGAATTCGCTTTGCCTTGTATGTCTTGGTAGGAAGTATATTTTCTTCTGGAAGCATATCTTGCAACAGTTCAAGCAGTGCGATGAAACCCGAATCACTCAATCCGTAGCGAGCTTTAAAGTAGTACAACTTCAACACTACTAGCAATCTTGTGTATTTAGTACTACCGGCATATAATGGTTTCTTTGCATCACCTTTCAACTTCTCAAATTCGTTGGGGCAGTTATGATGCACCCCTTCAACCACATTTAGCATTTCTTTAAGACCATCATCTTCATCAACACATGCTTTGATCAAATTCATCTGAAGCACCACTCGTGGTATGCACCCGATCACTACATGCATCGTTTGTCTCACCATGCCTTGTCCATCGTATATATGTTTGATCAATATTGTAACACACTAAATGATCTAGTAAATCAAGTGGACTAATCCGCTTTCCAAAACAACAAGAAAAGCAAGGACACAAGATTTTGTCAGGATCTTTTGTGTGCTTAATTGCAAATGTAATAAAATCTTTCACCCCATCTATATATTCCCTTAAACACCGATTAGATGACATCCATTTACGATCCATCTATGCCTTCAATCTATTTTTAAAAAACATACGTGGTTAGTTGTATGACTATTGCATTTACTAATTATTTTTATATTCTCTTACCAATTTTAAAATAAATTCCCAACATGAAATCCTCAAAATTGAAGCTTTCTAATTCTTAAACCCTATGTTTTAATTGAAAAATAATCCATTCATTATTCCCATGCATTATAATAATTTTTCACAACTCATAACGAAAGAAACCATATTTGCCATAACATATCATCGGTAAATTAGAAAACATTACAGGTCTGTTAATAAAATACAAGTGTTAAGAATATATAAATAATTATTTTACTTATGCAACTAATCCATAACAATCATTACAACACCTACAAATTATAACTAACTATTATTAAATTCAACTAAAATCACATTTGTGAGCTCAAAATTTAAAAAACATACATTAAATAGAAGCTTCAATAGGCTGCCGAACTGAAACTACAAACACAAATTACACATAAAAAAAAGTCAATAAAATATTAGTGGTTGTAAATTTTTTTAATAATAATAATTTATACAAAACATCAATATATAATAAAATAAAATATGATTAATTAGCTTAAATCAAAAAATATGATTCAAATAAAAAGAAAGAAAATAAAATAAAATAAAACAAAAAGGAAAACATATATATATATATATATATATAATCCCAACATTAATTAAATTATTTTCAGCTCAATGTTGGGCATTTAAAAAAATTTATTTTTGACTAGCTTACTTAAAAAAAAAGGGAGACACTAATCCGTGAACTTCAATTAATTAAATTAAGGGTACGTTAAAAAATTTAAAATAAATTTAGACATCAATTGTATTTCTCAATTATTCCAAACACATAAGTAACAATTTTTTTTTTTGCCAGAACATAAGTAACAAATAAATTTAGATCATCTTTTTTTTCCCTATAATTTTCATCCATAGATTTTTCTTAAACGAATTTTCCTTAAAGTACCAAATACCTTTTGAAATATTTTTTATAAAATATATATGCGTTGAAATGAAAAGTGCGCTGCGTGTGATAACTGGTTAGCATGCAAGATAAGATTAGAAGAAATGAAAAGTGAAGGAGAAAAGGAGACATGCGGTTCAGTTAATATATTTAAGGTGCGTTGCGTGTGATAACTGATGCCAAAAAAAAAAGGTGCATGCATGTGATAGATAACAAGAAAAGAGTCAGATTTCAGGTTCTTTTCCTTAGTTCTAGTTAATATATTTAACATATATATATATACGTGCTTGTCATAAAAAGAAAAAAAAGCACACCATAGACTATAATATAATCAACACACACGCGCGCGCACGCGCGCGATAACAAAACAAACAAACCAACCTGAAAAAAAAAAAAAGGAAGCACGTTGAAATTACAGCTTAATTGATTAGTGCAGTGTAGTGGGGGACCACGTTGCCCGTTGGTGACGCAATCTTAAGTGAGGAGGAGGAGGAAATTTGAGCAGTTGGGACCAAGTGGATGGAGTGGGGACCAAAAGTGGATGGAAGACAGTACAAAACCAAGGGAAGGGACAAGAGTGGGGATGGATGGCAGTTGGAACAAATTAAAACAAAGTATAGATTCGTTGATGAAGACGTGTGAGCGTGTGGGTGTATGTTTTTTAGTGTGAAGATAGGAAATGGAGGGAGGGGGGCGACGGATGAAGATGAGAAAGGGAAAGTGAGTGGTTGAATAATAATGTAGTTAAAAAGAGAAGGAATAATGAGAAGACGCTGACACGGGAATTGAAATTAGGAGATAAGGGATAGGGCGGGGGGAGTTCCTATTGGCTGGAAGGATTACACTATCCTCCTTTATTGAATTTTTTTTTTAAACTAATAGGTAGTAGGCGCCACACTTGCTTAACTAGCTGTGGCGCCTGGATATTCCCAGGCGCCACAGCTGGTATTAAGGGCCAGGCAGGCGCCACACTTGGCCATCCCAACTGTGGCCTCTATCCTACTAGGCGCCACAGCTGGTAAAATTAAAAAAAAAATATATATATATATATATATATATAAAGAAAAAAAAAAAAGAAAAGGCAGCTGTGGCAATTCTTTAAAGAAGGGCCACAAAATGTGCACCACCTTTTAACTTTTTTATAGTAGTGGGAGTTTGATATCCAACCTTTATATATGTATATATGTATATATGTATGTAGTCAAGCAATATTATTATTATTATTATTATTATTATTATTATTATAGAATTATTGTATTTTGATTGATTATTGCAGGCGTAATCATAAGGAGCTGCTTCCTCGATCAAGAAAGAAATATCAGGAGTCAGATTCCAGTATTAATTAAAATTCCTCCAACTCTTCTCTATTGAGCTAAACATGATGATGTCAATCGCTAAGGTTCTCCAGAGTTGTTGTATGATGAATAATGATTTCGTGAAGATGTTGAATTATTGATGCAGAGAAAGGCAATTTAGCTTGGTGTTATGAAAGCTAGGGAAAGGATAACATTTATCCCATTGGTTTTATGGGCTTAATACATCTTGAGTGTTTTTTTTATTCAAATGTTGCTATAACTAAAGAAAAACTGAATACATAACGTCATAATTTTTGAATAGGCTTATCCCATTTATAAACACTTCAAGTTTATGTGATTAATAAATACATTTTTACCTATTCTACCCTCAATTAATTTCATATATTACATTAATTCAAATGTTAGATTCATTCCCTCTACCTCTTTCATTCTCTTTATTCTCTAACATCATTTTTCCCACATACATTCTCTTCCATCATTTCTCTTCATTATCACTCTCTCTCTCTCTCTCTCTCTCTCATTCATTCATTCATTCATTCATCATATTTATAAAAAAAAACATATTTCCTACATATTTATTCATTTTAACTATTTTCTTGAATAACATGATTCGATTAAAAATATCTTATTTGTAGAGACAGAGGGTATACTTTTTTATTGTTGTTTGCATTTACTTATAATCGGAATAAACAAAAAAAAATACGCTGAAGAAAAAGTAAGGCATTCACAATTTTTTCAGAAACAGTTGCGTCAAGAAAAAGGGGGTTTTGTCTACAATCAATTTTGGCTCCTTAGGCTTTGTTTGGTTGGAGGTTTTATTAGGTTAGGTTAGGTTAGGTTGGGGTGGAGTTGGAGGTAAAAAAGTGGTGTTTGGTTGAAAGGAGGTTAGGTTAGGCGCTTGATGTTTTTTTATCTTCTAGTGGTCACCTAACCTAGGTTGTGAACCCTACAAAATTGGGGTTTTTCCTTGATGAGAGAATATTTGTCTTCAATTGTGACTAAATTGCCCGTGGCAATTTTTTAAAATTCCAACAATGCCCTCCCCTGTAAAAAGTCGTCACTTTGTTTCATTCCCTCTCCTGCTTGAAATCTCATTTTCTCTCATCTTGTTCGCGCGCTCTGCAGTCAACTCCTTCACCACGCTGCTCCTCCAACGTCGTCTCAGGTCTTGTAGATCCAGGCACTGCCGCCTCCTCCTCAAGTAATAAATACATTATAAAGGAAGGAAAATATATAGAAGGGCATTTTAATCCACTTATAATTAACTCACCTAATCTAACCTCCTGAACCAAACAGCATACCAAACCTAACCTAACATCTGTTTGAACCAAACAATATTATAACCTCCTCTAACCTAACTTAAATAAACCTCACTTAACCTAACCTCCGTTGAACCAAACACACCCTTAGCTGTCATTGATTCGCTGGAAACTTATTATTTTCTGCCCTTTAAGTTGTCATGGACTTGCCATGAACTTGACGGAGCGCACTTGCCATTACCTTTGGTTGCTTGTCACTTACAAATACAAATTTACATTGTCCACACCCATGACTAAACAAAAAGGCATTTACATTGGCAAAATCATGTAATTTTTTTAAAAAACCAATTACATATTAACCATATTAATTACATAATCAAAAAATAATTTCACTGCTAAAGTCAGCTCATCTATCTTTACTATGTTGAATTAATATTTTTTGCTGTCAGTTCTTGTCCCATAACTCCTATATCCATCATCACAATACGTGCAAGAATCCCCTGCAAACAAAATTTCAAACTTAAGAATCAAATAGTTCTCAACGTCAACCACATCTAACAAGAGGGATTTAATGCTTATTCACCAACTTATCCAATCTAGATACATAAATTTAAAAGCAGAAACTTACCCAATTTCTAGTCATAAACCAAGGTAGGCACAATTTCTAGTTATTTTCTTCCAATCCTCCACAAAAGAAAAGGGACAACCATCGACATGATAATTTCATATTTACAGTGGCACACGCAAAAACAGATTGTGCCCTGCAGGAATCTCTTGATTTAAACCATAGCTGTCTGGCACATGCAGCAAGAATATTATGCATGTCCTGCCCGGCGCAATATCACTAGACATCAATATATTAAATGCAATGATACTTTCCATATAGTTGAGAGCTCAAATGGTATATTATACAAACTGATTTTCACGGGTGATTCTTGGAAAGATCCCAGGAGCTCAAATTTAAGAAAACGGTTGCAAGAAAAATTTAAGCGGACAATATGGACAATCTGGATACCAGTAGACAATACAAATAAAAAGGACCTTAATACTATTTCGTAAATCTTACTGAGAAGGTTGGATTTGACTTTGTATTCCATTGAAACTGTGCCACTTAAGTTACCTAGCAAAGTTCCAACAGCATGATTCTCTCTACTATATAGGACTTGTATGTCTTAATACTTGAATCATAACCCTATGTCATGAGGTCACCAAAACCACAATCACCACCTAAAATACCCACCAATGGTGCAATAAAGTTGGCAAATTAATGATACGTATAAAATGTCCCAGACGCATGAAATTCACAAGAAAGATGAAGTAGGATTTGAATTGAATGAAAATGTGATATTCTATTCATTAACAAGCTGATGCAAAAGAAGCATCACCTGCATCCATGTCATTTGTGCCAATTCAACGAACTGGACTCTTATGTACAGAAGAACCCCGGATATCACTCCTGCACATAGTTTTTCGTTTTTTTTCCCGAAAAGCTAGTTTTACTCTGTGAAAAGAAAACAAAAATTTCTTTTACTCTCCAATGCATTTAGAAATCAAATGAAAACATGAAGACACAGTTAGAAATTAAGAACAAGCAAAATTCAACACAAAAAGTTCTTTCAGAACAACTAGACATCAAATTCTTCATGGATGCTTACAGTAGGCGTATATGAATCAGAGATTGAGAAAAAAGAGCATAGTTAGAGACTGATTTTACTTTTGCACATGCTGAAGATAAACCGAGATGTACTCTCTAGATCTGACGCACTACAGAGTACAGACTTTAATCTGTTAGGCCTACATTATTTTGTTGAAAATTCGCTTTCCTTTCACCAATTAAATTTATTTGCAAAGAAACAGAGACAATGAGAATACTGAACCGGTGGAAAACAGAGAACAACAACAGAGGAAGCTCGAAACATCAATCGGCAGCATTGAAGATATCGATCTTAGAATAGAATCGACCTCACTTGGGAGAGATTGAGGAGCGTACCAGGGTCGCAGCCTACAAAGAAGAACGGCGAGGGCAGTTCTAAGACACGGTTGAAGGCCGGTCGTCGATGGAGGCGAAGAAGGCCTGGTGGGTCGGGGCAAGAGGTGTCCCTACGTTGACCTCTTTTTTTGCCTTCAAATGAAGAAGGGTAATTCAGTTGTTATATAATTAAAATCATAATTAAAATCATTACTGTCTGTTAGTCTTTAGGTGCTTCAGAATTTTTGGAATATTTTATGAGATTTTTCTGGAGCTTAAAACTTAAATGGAACGAGCTTCCATGCTTTAGGGAGAGCTTTTCCCATCTAGATAATCTACATGGGATTTAAATATCTCAGATTTAATTTTTTTAATATTTTTTTTAAAAATATTTGAATAGATACAAAATTTAAAATTAAGATAATCTCTTAATTAATAATTTTTTTAAAAATGATTTTGTTTTAATCTGTACTATCGATATCTCATCTAAATGATCCATATGTGAAAAGTTTTCTCTCCTCATCCCAAGAATGAATAGGAAAACTGGGTCCAACTTAAATCTCTTACTTGATATTCTAAAGAGTTTCCTAACATAGAGCAAAAATATTCGTAATTTAAAAGGAAAAAAAGGCAATAAT
The DNA here is from genome assembly GCA_963855925.1 of Inga laurina. Taxonomy (NCBI): domain Eukaryota; kingdom Viridiplantae; phylum Streptophyta; class Magnoliopsida; order Fabales; family Fabaceae; genus Inga; species Inga laurina. Next base: position 68,481,786 of record OY979702.1, read on the forward strand.
AATTGGAAAACAACAGGGTGCCAAAACTAAAGTGAAGATTGGAGATAAGATACTGGAGCAAATTAGATCCATGGTTGTGAAAGAATCATAACATAAAACTCTGGATCTAACTTCCTCCAGTTCTTACATCCAACCTATATACACTATTCATAAGAACTGAAAAATGCATGGGAGAGCATGAGGTTTTGTTGAGGTGTGTATATGTATATGAATTTCAATAACTCAGACCAGAATGGTGTTTTATATATCATAATATCATGCACAATTCATGATGGGTAGAGTTGGCCTTTATATGATCAATTGAGTTTGTTACAAAGAACAATTAAGTTTATAATGGTCCGCATGAACAAATTCAAAACTGAATTGATTCACTATTTTTTAAATTTTTTTGGAAATTATTTAAAATATAACTATTATTATGATATAAATTATGCGATTCTTCAAAAAATACATAAATTAAGCAATCCCCCCCCCCTCCCTCCCTCCCTCCCTCCCTCTCTCTCTCTCTCTGTGGGGAGAAAGTAGTTGAAAGTGTTATGATTATGAAGGTGGAACAGATTTATATGGCGGCAAAACAAAGGGAGTTAAAAAGTGATAATTCTCATCCAAACGTTTTCTTGTTTCTTATGGGTCTTGAATTGAATTTCACCAAGATTTTAGTAAATAAAATTTGATTCATTTCAAAAATAAAATCAGCTTTTTTGAAGTTAAAAAAGTATGTTCACAATCACATTGATGAAATCAAACTCCAACTTCAATCAAACAAAGGCTTAAGTTGTAAATTAACCTTTTTTATTTGGGAAAATCCTATTAAAAAATGGTTGAATAACCTAAATTCTAAATGGGATCACTAAACTTAAGAAATAATTAATCAGGCTATGTTTTTTTATCGAAAATAAATTAGGTTATATAACATAACTAAAGATTTAGAAATGGGAAAATCCCATATAAAACTATTTAAAATAGAGAAATTTTAAATTAGGTTGATAAAATAAACAAATCCATTTGAGATTTCAAAATATGTGTATAATGACTTCAATGCCCTCTTCTTTCTTCCTTCCTAAAAGAGTTTTATTACTCTATGACTTTATTATTCTACTTCTAATCCTGTTCATACAACTTCTAATCAAATCACATGGATGTAAACACGCATTAAGATTAATTGATGCTCTTGATTTTAGCTTAAATTGTCATTAATCAAACCATAATAAAAGTTTTGAAATATTATACTGCTAGTTTACCAGGGTGTAAAAATAACCTGAAATAATGATAAAATAATTTAGATACTTATTTTATCCTCAACAAAAAAAAAAAATCTTAGTGGATCAAGCATCCTACGATCGCAATTGCGATATTTTCTGTATGAGCTAATCGATTGAGATGTCTTGGGCCATAGGAATTCTCGAATTTTAATTAGTATTACCAATTCAAATTAAATACATATTTCAAAACTGGAGTATATATAAAACTGCATCTTATTTTTTAAAGAGCGCAAAATAATTCAAAAAGATTAATCAAACCAGAAAATGGATAATAGTAAAAGTTCTGAAATATTATAAGTGTGTAAAAATACTATGAGATAATGATAAAATATAATCTTGATTCATATTTTATCCCCAACAAACAAGAGAAATGCTTACATACTCAAGGAATGTCACCTCATATGTACTCTGACTAATTAAAATATAACAAATCATCTTATTTTAATCCCATATGGCTGATGAATCATATAGAGAAATTCAAATTTTATGATTTAAAAAAAAAATAAACTTCATAATTTAGAAAAACAAAAAACGCAATTCTTTCCCTTGAGTTGTTATTTTTCAAAATTATACTCATCAGCCATATAAGATTAAAATGAGATGTGTTGTTATATTTTAATTAGTCAAAATACAGATAAAAGGCACTCGTGGAGTATATAAGTATTCCTCAACAAACAAATCTTCAGAAGATCAAGCAAATCGATTGCTGGCTTATTTGATGTGGGTCCGCGTTCGAGGCATTTTAAGGTGTAAAAGGTCTTCAATTCTGCCAATAAACACGCTTCCCTGAATTTTGAGGTCAAAGAATTGGTATCGGCAACTCCTATAGCAGTAATCAACACGTAAGTTTGGAAAACACTTTTCTCTTAATGATTCAATCATATTTATGCTGGTTTCATATCTTAAGAAAGGGTAAGAATAGGGGTAAGAATAATTGGAAAACTACACAGTGCCAAAACTAGAGTGAAGATTGGAGATAAGATACTGGAGCAAATTAGATCCATGGTTATGAAAGAATCATCGCATAAAACTCTGGATCTAACTTCCTCCAGTTCTCACATCTAACCTATATACACTATTCATAAGAACTGAAAAATGCATGAGAGCATGAGGTTTTGTTGAGGTGTATATATGTATATGAATTTCAATAACTCAGACCAGAATAGTGTTTTATTATATATCATAATATCATGCACAATTCATGAAGGGTAGAGTTGGCCTTCATACGATCAACTGAGTTTGTTACAAAGTACAATTTACTTTATGCTCATCGGCATAAACAAATTCAAAAATGAATTGATTCACTGTTTTTTTTTTTTTTTTTTTTGGAAATGATTTAAAATATAGCTATTTCATACTGATATAAATTAAGCGATTCTTCAAAAAATACATAAATTATGCAATCCCTCTCTCTCTGTCTCTGTGGAAAAAGTTGTTGAAAGTGTCATGAAGGTGGAACAGATCGATTTATATGGCGGCAAAACAAAGGGAGTTAAAAGGCGATAATTCTCATATAAACTTTTTCTTGTTTCTTACGGGTCTTGAATTGAATTTCACCAAGATTTTAGTATATAAGATTTGATTCATTTCAAAAATAAAATCAGCATTTTTGAAGTTAAAAAAGTATGTTCAAATTGATGAAATCAAGCTCTAACCTTAATCAAACGAAGGCTTAAATTACGAATTAACCCTTTTTATTTGAGAAAATCCTATTAAAAAATAGTTGAATAACCTATATTCCAAATGGAATCATTAAACTTAAGAAATAATTAATTAGGATATTTTTTAATTGAAAATAAATTAGATTATATGACATAATTAGAGATTTAGTAATGGGAAAATCCCATATAAAACTATCTAAAAGAGAAAAATTTTAAATTAGGTTGATAAATTCAACAAATTCATAATTGAGTCATTAACCTAATTTAAGATTTTAAAATATGTGTAAAATGATTTCAATACCCTCTCGTTTCTTTTTCTTAAAAGAGTTTAATTGCTCTATGACTTTATTATTCTATATACAACTTGTATCCTGTTCATAAAACTTCTAATCAAATCACAAAGATGTAGACACGCATTGAGATTAATTGATGCTCTTGATTTTATCTTAAATTGTCATTAATCAAACCATAATAAAAGTTTTGAAATATTATACTCGTAGTTTAAAGGGGTGTAAAAATAATCTGAAATAATGATAAAATAATTTAGATACTTATTTTATCCTCAACAAAAAAAAAAAAAAAAAATCTTAGTGGATCAAGCATCCCACGATATCGCAATTGTGATATTTTCTGTATGAGCTAATCGATTCATGTGTCTTGGGCCATAGGAATTCTCGAATTTTAAATAGTATTACCAATTCAATTTAAATACATATTTCAAAACTGGGGAATATATAAAAGTGCATCTTATTTTTTAAAGAGAACAAAATAATTCAAAAAGATTAATCAAACCAGAAAATGGATAATAATAAAAGTTTTGAAATATTATAAGGGTGTAAAAATACTATGAGATAATGATAAAATAATCTTGATCCATATTTTATCCCCAACAAACAAATCTTCAGTAGATCAAGCAAATCGATTGCTGGCTTATTTTCTGTGGGTCAACGTTCGAGGCTTTTTAAGGTGTAAAAGGTTTTCAATTCTGCCAACAAACACGCTTCCCTGAATTTTGAGGTCAAAGAATTGGTCTCGGCAACTCCTACAGCGCAGTAATCAACACGTAAGTATAGAAAACACTTTTCTCTTAATGATTCAATCATATTTATGCTGGTTTCATATCTTGTTATGCTTCTTCGATGAGAATATATGATTTTTGAAAGCTTCTTCAATCACTATTCACAGAATATTCGATGTAATTTTTATAACGTTTTTTAACATACTTTCTGATCTGGATTTAAAAAAGAAACAAGAAGTTTTTGTTGTGCATATCACCTTTCCTTTTTAACGCATTAAGGTTGAAGTTAAATTTCTAATATTATGTTTGGTTACATTAATTATTTTTATATTTATATTCATCTTTTGTGTATTGGGACCGGAGAATTTGAATCCTTACTTACCAAATACCCAACCCTATCATCATTTGAGTTAGCTTCAGTGACTCGATGTTTATTGTTTACTTATATGGTTGAACATATTAATTAACCATATCAAATTTTAAATTTATTTCAATGCTATTAACATCTCAATTAATTAAAATATTAAATCAAGAACCCCATGCCGTCCCCCCAAAAAAAATCAAGAACCCTATCACTTGATTCGAATTATAGAAAAGGATATTCATTGATAATAATAGTGATATTTATCCATGTTTCAAATTCTCTATTCATGAAAAACTTATGATTATATATATATCCCGCAGATCAAGGCTAGCTAGATGGAACTACCTGAGGATGTGATATCTGAAATATTTTCGAGGTTACCTGCGAAATCAATCTTCAAGTTCAAGTCATGTTGTAAATCTATATCCAATTTCACTAACAACACATATTTTGCATTGAAGCAAGCTCAAAACATGATCCCAAAAGGAGACTCTTCCCTTTTCATCCAAGGATCAATATTCATCAAAGAAAAATATTACGGATATGAGTATAAAAAAACTGAGTATAAAAAAACTAAGGTATATGAATTACCTGGAAATGAGACCTCTTCTTCTGGTATTCCCACAAAGTTTCTTCAATTTCTTAATAAAAGGGAAATAAGTATAGTTGCTTCTAGCAATGGACTGCTACTTTGTCTGACCACAATACCAAAACTGGTATTATTTATCTGTAACCCAGCAACGCAATCTTGCTCCTTCATTGCTACCCCACCATGCTTATCTCTCACACATCATGATTACGTCGAATTCGCCTTTGTATGGAACAGTAGTACTGAGGAGTTTCAATTAATTTATTTTGACAAAAATCCACGCCAAGGGGCGTCGTCATGGGAATTTGTGTGCAAAGTTTATATGCCAAAAGGTGGGTGGAAAGAGAGGGGAAGCTTGTCTTTGAATGAAGATAGGAGTAAGATATATGGCTATCATGTATTTTACAAAGGGAATATTTACTTTGCCTCATCTTTTGTTGACTCCTCTTATACTAAACGATATCATTTTATGTCATCATACAACTTTGAAACTGGGGTGACAAGAAGGGTCAATTTTCCAGAACAAGTTGTGGAAATTGGGCTCAAATCCCACGGCCATGAGATATATATTTTCAAGTGGGGTAAGGCTGGAACCTCAAATGATGATGAGTCTATTTGTGTGGTGAGTTTAATCAATTATTCTGTATTTACTATATGGGTTTTGACAGATTTAGAATCGTCTTCTTGGTCAAAGTTCTTATCAATAAGTTTGAAAGATATGGGATTGGAGGAGAATGAACCTTTTGTTTATGACTTTATTGTTATGAATGGAGATTCTTTAGTCTTTATTTCAGGGAATACTATGAATGTGTATCTGTATGATTTGATTGGTGCAAGAGGCAAAAGGGTCGAAAAGATTGGTCAATTGGAAACTGACCAAAGTGTGAGCATCATCCCTTATTCTAATACTCTTCGCTCATGTGGAGCTGGGGTCAAAAGATTCAGGTATGAAATCGTGAAATGAGCAATAAGCTGTATAAGTATGTAGCTAGTTCCACTTTAAGCAGATAAGTTATAGTTGCAGTATGATATCCAATCTTTATATATATATATATGTACATATAAATGTCTATATGTAAGTAGTCGAGCAATAATATATTTTTTATAGAATTATTGTATTTTGATTGATTATTGCAGGCGTAATCGGAAGAAGCTGATTTCCTCGATCAAGGAAGACATATCAGGAGTCAGATTCCAGTGTTAATTAAAATTCCTCCAAATCTTCTCTGTTGAGGCAAACATGACATTTCGTTGATGATGTCGATCGCTGAGGTCCTCTAGAGTTGTGGTATAATGAATAATGAATTCGTGAAGATGTTGAATTACTGATGGAGAGAAAGGCAATTAGCTTGGGTGTTATGAAAGCTAGGGAAAGGAGAACATTTATCCCATTGGTTTTGTGGGCTTAGTACATTCTGAGTCTTTTTATTTGCTTTAATTTTTGTTGTACCTATAAAGTAAGAGTGTAAGACTGAATTCATAACGTCCCATTTTTTTGAATAGGCTTATCGCATATATAAGCTTTTCATTGAGTTTATTTGATTAATAAATGCGTTTTTACGTATTCTACTCTCAATTAATTTCATACCTTGTATTAATTAAAATATTGATTCATTTTCACTGCAACCACGAAGGGAGGCCTGGATGGATGAAATAGGGAGTGAACATACAGGGGAGGAGGTCGTCCAAAATCCTATAGTGAAGGGTTCCATGGATGGAGAAGAATGGGAGGGGAAAGGAATCAGCGTCAAGGACACGGATAAAGGGCCAAACATTGAGTTTTTGCAGGAGTAAGGGAGGCGATTGGAAAAATCAAGGAATATGTTTGGCGTACAAAAAAAAATCATGGAATTTCAAATAAGCAGTAAAGAAAACTTAACTGCAGCGACATGTAAGCAAAAAAAAAAAAATCCATAATATCTAGATCTAGAAATGAATCGCTTTCCGGGACTAGCTGTCAAACCCTAACATTTTAATATTCATAAAGTACTAAGCGAATGGTTCCATAAGGTATACAGAAATAGCGGATACATACTGACATTAAATACTTATTTATAATACAGGAGAATCCTCGTTGGGTTTGAAAAATATACACAAATGTACAGAGTGTTCAACAGAAAGCAAAAGTATAAATATAGACATCTACAACAACTCTAATACACACCGGGGCTCTATGCACCAATAGCATCTGTCTTTCCCTTCGAGCTACTAGCTTCTGCTAGAATGTTTTTCAATCTAATAAAGGGTGAGATTCGAGTGAATCCCAGTAGTAACATATTTTTCCGACATATAAAATGTAAAAGTAAATATGTAATGCACCATATCATGTAAGATGCTAACTCATGTTGTGTGCACACTGTTCAAGGCCAAACGACTATTTGCAACACTGGCTTAACTCGTGTCCATGGTCCAATGACATGTTTAGACCCTGGCTTATCCGCGTGTACCATCGCTGGATCCCTTATCACAGCTAGGTCGTGTGCCCTCAACACTGTCATGTTGCAAAAGATGGTATACACAAAGCATACAAATTATTACATAGTATATAAAAGAAAGTGTTACTACCTTATGTCCCTTTTTGCTACACAAGAATAGTTCCTTGAACTACGTGCCAACGGCTCAGACGATTATTCCAGTCCTAAAATTCCAAATGTACAAAATTAGGTTAAAATCCATTCATGTATCACTTTAGAAATTTCTATAGTATTTTTTGTGGTTATATTAGTCTATATTAAAAATTACCAAAATGCCCCTGGGAACCCGATCACGGCTCCACTATACCCGGTCCAACTACACTTTTTCAGAAATTTTGACCCAGGCTATTCTGACATATTTTCGTCCAAAGAATCCATTTTTTACCTCGGTTTTTGCAAAATCACTGTCAAACGACAATTTCACAATTTTCTAGAAACTGACATATTTTCAGTCAACTTTGAAAATTCATAAATAATTCTAGAAGATTTCAAATTGACTTATTCCAAAGACTAAATGAAGCTCTTTAAATGTACTTTCATAGAAAAATATCCAAAGATAATTACTGATTACACATTTTGCCCAGAAATTCAGCCAAGTACTACTGTTCCAGATTGCATTCCAGAAACAGAGCTTAACTTCAAAAATCCATATCTTTTAATCTATTAGTCCAAAAATTATGTTCTACCCATCAAATTAAAGATCTAAATGTCTAATTTAAATCTAGAAAGTTTCATAACTTTTTGTTAAGGTTTGGTTTTCCAAAATTTCGCCACAACCAATCTAACTTCCAGAAACATAATCTGTCAGCAACTAAACTTCAAAAATTCATAACTGACTCTACAAAAAGAGAAATGGAGTGATTCCAAGTCCTATGTGACTCTAATTAAGTCTAATTTAAGGAAAAATATTAGTCACTTCAAATTATGAGCCAAATTCCCCCAGAATTTTCGAACATCATAACTGTTAGACTTGAACGTCTAGAATGATCCCTATTTCTGACTTAACTTTCAAAAATCATAACTCTCTCTACGGATATTGAAATAATGTATTCTTGGACTCATTGGAAATATATGAATGTCTACTACATTCCTGTAAAATTTCACAATTTTTCAATAAGTTTTGTCAGGCCAAAACTCAACATGAAGCTGACTGACTCCCAAAAACGTTAGTTTTGACAGTCTAACTTCAAAAATCAAGAACTCATCTATTTTCACTCCAAATTGTACTTCTTTTAATTCTATCATCAACTACACATTCTAAAATATCTATACAAAAAGACCCATTCGAAAACTCCATCTATTGCCTTTGTTTAAGCTTCTACAAGTTTCAGGTAGGTATTCTGTTTTTCAGACAGCAAAACAAGGTGAAGAAAACTAACATGTAACCATGAATTTATACTCTAAACCTCACAAATTTTAACTCTATACTCTCCTACACATATGTCCTGATATAAATGATCAAATTTCAGAACCAAAGATTCCCAAAATCGTCACACAACCACTGGTTTATCAATTTTTTGGTTAACAGAATTTTCCAGCAACGTTTCTTACTCCCAACCATGAAACAACCCTGAAAATAGTCTTAAATCCAATGGAAAAAGTTAGGAATATGTGAACGGAATTCACCTACACAAGTGGTTGCATGTAAGGTTTAGAGCTTCCTTTTTCCTCTACTCCAATGTAACTTCCTCCGGTTCACTCACGTCTCTCCCTCTCTTTTCTATTCTATTTTCTTTCTTTCACTCTCTCTTTCTCTATTTTATTTTGGCTGCCGACGTAAATGGGAGTTGGAGGAATTAATAAGTGATATTGTGTGTGGGATGTTGATTGCATGGGTGTGTGATGATGCGTGTGTGTGTGTTGTCCGTATGAAAGTGAGAAATGTGTAAAGTGCGTGTGTTATCCATGTGTGTGTCTCTTGTGTCGGTAAGTTGAGTGTGTTAATATATATAGGTATATTTTTATTCTATTAATTACACACACTGAGCCTTAATTTTTTCTGTCAACACCCGTTTCCATTTCGATAATCGAAGAGTAATAAAGAAGGAATTCAATGGGCATACAGAAAAGTACAATTATACTGATAAAAATATTCGTTTACGATCCCAACGTCATTCGTTTACAATTCCGATATTGATCGTCGACGGAAACAGAAAATACAGCGGAAGTTTTTATTATTTACAAATTTCACCAAAATATCACAAAATAGACTAATCATGACCACGATCTTGTCTGCACCTCGAGACACGTGCCGCTTACTTTCCGGCGTCAACATCTTTGCCCTTTGGCCCACTGGTACTCGCTGGGGTATTTGTTTAAAAATAGGGTGAGATTCCGAAGAATCCCCGTAGAGACATAATATCGTTCATAGAAAATGCGAAAAGTAAATATGTCATGTGCCAAGGTATGCACAAATTAATGAACAACATAAACACATCATCGTCATGTATACATGAGTAGGGCCCAGCCCCACAATCTACACCGGTTGGACTTCTGCCAACTCCCAGTGTAAGTGCACCTATGGCACTAACTGCCCCTCTCTAGGCAAAATATGTTGATTAATAAAGTGCATTTACAAAACAATGGCATCCACACAATCACATAACTTATGGCATAGTGTATGAAGGATAATGTCCCTACCTCAAAGCTTTAATATCCCCTTTTTAAATGTGTCTCGAAGAACGTGTCATATCCGGCCTCCAAATCTGTCCTAAAATATTAAATGTACCAGAAATAGGTTATAATCTATCCAAGTATCATTTTAGACTATTCCATAGTTTTTATTGTGGTTATATTAGTCTATGGTAAAAATTTACAAAAATGCCCCCGGGAACCCGGCCCGGCCCCGCCGTACCCGGCCCGATGGCACGTTTTTCCAAAATTTTGACTAAGGCTATTCTGACTTATTTTCGCCCAAGGAATCCATTTCCGGGCTCGAAATCACCAAATTCACTGTCAAATTACGAAAATACCCTTGACAGTCCCTATTTAGGGATTTCAGTGGCGTTTTCGTAATTATGCTTTTTCGGCCTCTACCGAAAAAGTGCCCAACTGTAACCCCACCTATTTTTGCCCACTGAGTCCAATGGAACCATTTATTTCATGAAAATCCAACTCCTTGTACCAGTTCTGGTATGGCCGAAATATTGAAGGAAAAAATAGAAAAATGGAGCTTTGTGTTTTAGCTTCTAAACTTGTACTTTTCCACTTCTAATCCTTGATTAATTCATTTAAACACTTCATAATCATGATTTAAATGATTTTGGGCAGCATAACCCCTTAGGATTATGGCTTTTCCAATTTTACAACTTAACCAAAAATCACATAAATCAAACAACAATCACCAACAACAACTTCAATACACAAAGAAGTTGAGATTTTGGATATTACCTCTTGATCCTTGGTGTTTCTCTCTCTAGAACGTCCTCTCTCTCTTCTCCTTGAGCTAAGAATGAGTCTTCAAGATCATAGATTCATGAAGAAACATGGTTTAGAGAAGGATCTTGGGGAAATGTTACAAGGAAAGCTTAAGAATCAACTCTTACCTTAAGATTTCTTCCTCCTCTTCCCTCTAACTCTTCAAAGTTTCTCCAAACTCTCTCCCTCTCTATGTTGGACGAAAATGCATGAAGGGAAGGGAAGAGAAAGCCTTCATAAAAATGCTCCCTTGATTCCCAACCATTGATCTCATCTAAGGTTGTTATGGTGACATATGTCAACCACCATACTTGCCTTCATGCTTGCACCATACTTCTCTTTTGTGTGCACTCAACCTTGCCATGCTTCCCTTTTGTGTACACTCAACCTAAATTATCATTTCCTTCTCTCTTGGTTGGCCAAAAACGTGCTCCCTCTTATGCTCCAACTAAATCAAGTGTTCCTTCCATTTACTCAAGTCAATTAGTGTAAAAGTTGGCCACCTAACCTTATGACATAAGTAAGGACTTATGACACAACAATTATCTCCATCATCTTTCATGTGGTGTTGACACTTGGTCTCATTGGATTTTGACACTTGTCTTCTCCTCCTTCATCTCTAAATTTCTAAGATAATTAAGAGAAAAAAGGAAGATTACTTTATTTCTCAAATTTTCGGAATAATGCCAATTCTGGCAGATTTTCTGCCTTAACTTTGAAAAATCATAACTAATTTTGCAGACATCGTTTCGAGGCGATTCCAAAGCCTATGGAACCCTCATTGAGTCTAGTTTCAAGGAAAAATATGGAATTTTACTGGAAATGATCATCTCATTCCCAGATTTTACATCTTTGATCGCTGCTCCAGAAATTAGTCAATTTCGCTGGGCAAACTTCAAAAATTCATATATTTTTGTACATAGCTTCAATTGAGTCATATGACATATCAAATTAAAGCTTAGGGTGTCTACTTTCACCCTGTAAAATTTCATAATTTTTAGTCATCATTTGGTCTTCCAAAACTATATGACAATCCCACTGCCTCGCAGGCGATTTCACTGAAAACACTATTCAACCTTCAATTTTCAATATTTAATTCTTTTGGCCTTAAATATTCACCATTTCATTGAATATATATATAATAATTACAATATATTCTTGGTGAATAAAATTTGGGATGTTACATTTTCCTTTGTCTAATTTAAAATTTCTTAAATTTTATAGGTTCCATAAATTGATTTATCAAATTCCCGTTTAAATTTTCTTTTTGGAAATTAAAATTTAACCTTCACTAAATTTAGGATATTACACTAACAACTTAAAAACAAATCTTTTGGCGAAAGAAATGAAGTTAATATTCATATAACATACGGCAAATGTAGAAATAAATAGCATCCTGTACGCAGCACCTAAACATGTTTATATTATTTTTTTTGAAACAAAGCCTACCCCACAAAATACCTTATATGCATTTTTTTTATGGGCAAAGGTGCATTCAACACCCCGATCTATGTTTAAAAGTACAATCAGCATACTAAAATATTTTTGGAGGTGCAATCAGCACCCTAATATATTAAAATGGAGCAATTACATCCCTTCATTAGTAGAATAGTTACTCCATTTGCTGATACATTCTTTCCTATATCTTTTATCGGTCTTCAACATGTTCATCCTTTCTTTCAGTATTTAAGGGTGTAATTTTGCCACTAGTGTATTAAAAATGAAACAAGTACACCTCTTCACTATCAGAATTTAACTCAAGGTTTGGGGTTTAAGATTGATAAAAGAGGAAAGGAAAGAGTGTATCCACAAATGGAGTTAGTATCCTGTTAGTGAAGGGGTGTAATAGCTCCTTTTTTTTTAATAAATTAGATGCTGATTGCACCTCCAAAAATACATTAGGGTGCTAACTGCATCTTTAAAAATAGATCGAGATACTGGATGCACCTTTGCTCATAAAAAAAATGATATTATACATTGGGCAAATGATAGAGACTACCCAACATTAAAATGCACTTTATAATTTGGAATTTTTAATTAAGAAAATACTGTCAGAGCTGAATATGATTTGTATTAAGTAACAACTCAATTTTATCCCCCAATAAATGGCAACATGATTGAAATAGAAAATTAATCCTTTTTGGGTTAAGGTCTATTTTTATTCTGCAAGTTGTTATAAAAGAGTGATTTTACTACGGAAGTATTTTTGAAAGCAATGTCGTCCCAAGAATGTCAAAAATGGTGCAATGTTGCTCTAACCATTAGCAAATGCTAATTTTGACCTTTAAATTCCATTTTTAACCAACTTATGCACATGTGGCTTGCTGTGTTGGAAACTATGACATGCTAACAAATCACAATGCGCCATCTTACTTCATGTAAAATCCTAGTTGGCACTCATTTAATAAATTATAGAAACAAAAGAAAATACCCAAAACACCCCTAAAGGAAATTGTTCCCTTGTAGTCTTCATCCTATGAGTTTGGGTAAAAAGGTAAGGAATTGATTACAATGGTGACTTGCTGGACTGGGCAAGGGCAAGCTTTCATGCGGCTAATTATATTTCTTGATTACTATTCTTAAAGCACAAATAGCACAGAGAATGTTGGGGGTATGATCAACAAACAAATCCTTGTGGCGGTCTCACACACG